>JBDJHY010188112.1:0-11914 GCA_039654485.1 Withania somnifera
TTGTTCATGGGATTTCAAATGAATATCGAGGATCTTTTTCGAGGAAATTTTAGTGTTGAGATTCAGTTGTTATTTTTGTCATATGGTGAAGCCACTACTCTTTATCATGATAGAATTCCATGTGTCGTGGTAGCGAAAATAAGAAGTAAGATGCATCATGATTTCCTAGGATGGCGTCACTATTGTGAGGCTGTGTTGAGTAGCTCCTCGCAATCGTGTGTCCTGTCCTCCATCGCATAGAGTCATGTGTCGAGTTTACTCTTGGTTTGATGGCCTTCACTGTGATCATGATGTTTTGGGTTGCAAAGAGTAAAATACCTGATAGTGATATAAAAAATTATTTTTGGCCATTGTTCATAGTTTTGAATTTGAATTTAGGAACTCATTTTGGGTAATTTCAAAAGGTGTTTTTCAAGATATAAACATTGGGTAATTTTTAAAACTAATATTTCATCATTTTTCATTATTTTTTTAACGATTTCATCTTTAAATGTTAGTATTCTAGATTTAAATTTAAGAATTTTTTATCTAAGCTTTGAAATAGCATTTGGAGTTTTTGAAGGTCAGTTTTAACTTGGATTTTGATAAAATTTTATTTTTGAAATTCTTAAATTATGGGTAAAATAATTTTAAAATAAAATTCTAGATTTTCCCTTGGAGTTTGAGTTTATATTTTTGGTTGAATTTTTAGACCCAATTTTAAATTATAGCAATATGAGTGTTAATAGTTCATTTTCTTATGGATTATATGTATTTAACTAGATTCTGCTTGATCGAAAGCTCTTCAAAAAGGAAAGTCCATGATTTGAGTGTTGTGTCTTTATTCAAGGCAAATTGAGGCTTTATTTGAAACTTTTACAAAGAATTATGTGCTTATGTGATAGCTATTTGTAACTAGGCATAATAAGCAATTTAGGGGTGCTAATGTTGGTGAGATGAAGAGTATCTATCCGGGTGGTAATGTCTTTAATGATGGATTATAATAAAGGATATTATCTTTGATATGATCTTTTTAATTTGAACCATTATGATTTGAGAATTCTTGATTATTATTGTGAAGCGCATGTAAGGGCTTGTGTTAATTATTATTGCGATGCCGATGTGAGGGCTTGAGTTGATTATTATTGTGATGCCTATCTGAGGGCTTGTATTGACTATTTCTATGATGCTTGTGTGGGGGCTTATGTTGGTTTTACTATTATCCTCGCGATATGGTTCTTGGAAGATTGATTATTTGATGATGAAATAAGGTTGCTAGGGAGGTAGAGTTGGGATGAAAATGGACTTGCACTATTGTAAAAAACTGTATATACTATAATAGTTGAAATGAACAGGTAGTGGGTTGTCCTTAAATCTACAAACCTATATGATTATGTGAACTTATCTATGTGTACTTATTAGTCTTGAATATTTGTTAAGTTGAATAAGAAAATAGAGATTATATGATTCCTCATGCTATGAAAGTATTCTAATATTGATCTTCTGAATTTAGTTAAAATATAAGTTGGGCAGTACGAGGCCCATTTTGGATGTCTGAGATATATGAGATATGATTTTTTTAGATAGTCTGAGGTCCATTCCCAAGGTCTAAAGGTTTGAAGTTTTTCCCGACAACCCATGCTCTTTCTAGACAATCCCAGGTCCAGCCCAAAAATTTGAGTGACAGGTAGTACATGGGCCTCGCAACCCTTCCCATGGGTCCCAACTAGCCACCTACGAGCAGTAAGTGTGTACAATAGGACAAACATACATCATATCATTTATTAATTGAATTTATGGGTGATTATTAATTTGACAATGTTATTAGAGGATTCAATATGTTCTCTTGATTACTTGAAACTAGTGGTATATCAGTCATTCTAATTGAAACTTATCTGCATGAATTATATGCCATTACTATTAGACTCAGTTGGATTTTTCTACGTGCCTATTTTGTAGTATTTAGTGGTTTGGTTAAGCTACAAGGTTCAAGTTTTGATAAGTTGGTATTTTATCTACTTAATGAGCCCATAAATTCGGAATATTTGTTGGATTGAATACCTTTTGATGGAATTTTTATATTAAAATATTATTCTGTCTAGGTAATATCAAATACAAGAAAAATTTGAAGAAGTGATCTAAAAGGAAAATAAAAAGGAATAAAAACACGAAACAAATATGAGGCTTGAAGTGAATCCAAGATTATACAAAAAAATATGGAAATTAAAGGACCATATGAAGCCACATATGCCTATTTGCCCATATGTAGTCCACATATGCATCTAGAAACTTGGAGAAAGATAAGGAGAAAATATAGAGGAGCATAGATGGGGCCATATGCGGTCTACATATGCTCCACAACCACTGAAACTGAGAAAAATATTTTAAGAAATATGGAGCAAAGGTTGGGTATATGTGTTTGCATATCCTCATATACGGTCCACATATGTCTATTCAAGGGCAATTCAATCTTTTATTTTAGCTATTTTTTAGGACCTATAAATAGATATTTTTCATATTTTGTAAAGGGATATCTTTTATCATTTTAGAAACACTAGTGAGAAAAGTAAGGAGAGAATTGAGTACTCCTATTCCTTTCACATTAAATTCATTTTGTGTAATTATTTAGTGGTTGAATCTTTCAATATACATCATTTATGGTTGAGATTCCTGAAGAACTCCTAGTTATACTTTCTTTCTCCTTATTTATGAGTAGCTAAAACAACATTCTAGGGGATGTGTAATGATGGGTTAATGAATGTCTTTGGGATTGTTCTCTATAATCAACTTAATTTTTGGGGGGGTTTTGCAATTCTTCATGTTTTAGTGTAGGTTGGGCGTTGAAAATTCCAACACATTGTGGATCTTGTGTGGCTTTAGAAAGAACACAAGATCCTTGAGAAGAAATTATAAGCAAGAACTTGAAAGTTATTTCATTTAATATTTGATGCTAGAGATAGGTTAATTAACTTGAATAATATAGATTGACTAAATTGACATATTTTTGGGTTTCAGAAAACCCAAGATACAATGAGGCTATGGGTTGAGAAATCATAGTCTTAGCTCAAATCTATTTTACCCATAATGTTTGTTGAATAGGAAGCAAGACAAACTGAACCCATATTCCTAATTAAACCAATCAAACATATATCTTAAGTCTCACAATACTTGCCATTACTTTTAAAGTAAGAAAATGCATTTGTCATCAAGAAATAGTATGATTCACTCATTTGTTACTTTAACCCCCTAATTTACAATTTACGTCTCTTAAAGTTGCAAACACTAGAGAATCATTGCACTTATAGAATAATTCTTATATACTATTCCCTATGAGATTGACCCCGACTCTTGGGTTGGGATACTTTACTAGTAACGACCGTTTCATTTTAATAAATAAAAGTAAGTCTTAACAATATTAAAAAAATGGCATCATTACCAGGGAATATGATTTTTTATTACCCTTGTTAGTGTTTTGATTCACTCGTGTTGTATGGTATATAATTTACCTTCTTTATTGTTTTTGTCAATTGTAGATCAAATTAGTATTCATGGCAAGCGGACTATATTGGATCATATAATAAAGAGGACACTTTTGGTCTGGCTACAAGAGCCATATGTCTACCTCAAATAGAGGGGAACTGTGTTCCACTTCACAAGTACCATACTACATATGCTCCCGATGAAGGGACTCTATGGTGGAAAACCTCATGAAGATAAAAATAGATACATCAAGAAATTTTTAGAGGTGTGCCAACCATTCAACATTGCCAACATAACCCAAGAGTCTATATGGATCATATTATTTCCATTCTCTTTAATGGGAGAAGCCACCACATGGTTGGAAGAACATCCGAAAGCATCTATCACATTATGAACTAATCTTGTGGAGGAATTTATAAAGAATTCTTACCTCCATCAATAATTATCCAACTTCAATATGAGATCACGTTTTTTTTTTCATAAACCATTTAAAGGGGTTGCATAAAGTTTGGGAGCGATTCAAAAAGTGTTTAAAGTAATATCCCACCCATGGTCTCTCAGATGACGTATTGTTGTAAATTTTCTATAAATATTTGGAGCCATCTATTAAAGTAATTTTTAATAATAGATATTGAGGGTAGGTCACTGTTCACTCATTTGGAGTAGCAAGAATCTTGCTTGTCAACATGACGAAGGTCAATAGAGCATGACATACTAGAGAGACTAAGGTAGCTGTCGGGACTCCCTCTGTTGCTATCTTTAGTGAGCAATGGAAAAGGAATGAAGATCAATATGATAAAATGACAACTGATGACCCAAGTAGAATTTCTCACTAAGAATATCATGAATTCGGGCATAAAGTGCGTGAACGTCGTTGAGTCAAAAGGTGAAAAGAGTTGGTATTATGATGAAGACAATAACTCTGTGTATGAGGATGATTCATACTTCCTCTAAAATCAAATGAGTGGTTCTCGACCAAAGTAAATGTACAACAATCAAGGTTGGAAATGGGCATGATAAAGTACATGATAACCATTAGAGAGATGGAAAGCGAGATGGTAATTGATAAAATCTTGAGAGGATGGAAATTGGAGAGAAAAAAATAAAAGGTGTAATATAGAGACTGAAAAAGATATGGCAAGTATATACCTCCCAAAAACATGGATTGGAAGGCTCATAATGAATCTTCAACCTCAAAGGTAGAAAAAATGCTTGCAAAAATCCTTGATAGATTTGAAGCCATGAATAAAGGAATCAAAGATATAGGCTAAATGGTAGCATCTCACTCCGCCTCCATCAAGAAACGAGAGGCCAAATGAGTCAAAGTTTTTCCTCTCTTAAACCTAGGAAAAAATAAACTCTTCCAAGTGACACAATAGTCAACCTAAACAATGAAACTTATCATTGCATGTATATCATCACACAGAGTGGAAAAGTAATGGGTAATAAATAAGGTGATGTTGATAGAGCTTCCCAAAAAGATAAAAGTATGACACTAACCAATGTAAAAAGGAAAAGAGTTTGTAAGCCTTGAAAAATATTGATGTTATTGAGAATGTTGTAAATGAATCCCAACCCAAAAAATATTGTTGATGAGCCACCAAGTGAAGTTGAGAATGTGAAAGACAATGCGTTACTTCATGATGAGGATAAGTTTGAAAAAATAAAGGTAGAAAAAGCACTACCGGTTCTCTTAATTTCTCCTAAAATCCACCTTTATTTCCCTAGAGGCTAAATAAAAAGAAAGAGGATGGAAAATTTAGTAAGTTCTTAGTCATTTTAAAGAAGTTATCATTCAACATTCTCTTTGTTGATGCTTTGATACAAATATTGGGATATGCTAAGTTCATAAAGGACCTAGTAATAAATATGAGGAACATGAAATTTAAAACCATGGAAGTATCACATAATTGTAGCACAATCATGTCAAGTAATTCAATGATAAGGAAGAAGGATCCATGGGCTTTTGATATCCCTTGCATGGTTGGGATATATGAATTTGCTAAAGATTTTTGTAACTTAGTATCGAGAGATAAAGGAAATTGATGATAAAAGTTGTACATATCTATATATATAGAAAGAAGAAAAGAGATTAACTCCCTTTGCCATTTTTAAGAAACCATAATGCGGTTATTGATGGCCAACCGATCTATAAAGCGGCTGGTTGGAATTCTTTATGATATGTTGGTGAAGATCAATAGTTCATCCTTTCTTATAAATTTGTCATCCTTGATTGTGAAGTGGAATTTGATGTGTCCATCATACTAGGTAGACCTTTCCTTGCTACTGGAAGGCATTGGTAAATGTTGATCACAACGACTTGAAATTCAGGGTAGAAAATAATTAGTTCACTTTTAATATTAGTGGCTTGATGAAGCAACTAAGTATTTTCAAGTTCTATTGGAAATAGATACTATTTATAAGGTCATTGAAAGTAGCTCAGAAGTCAAATAATGTGGTAAATCTTTAGCTATAGTCCTACTGAATTTTGAGAGTGGTGAAATAGAAGATTATGGTGAAGTGGTAGTGAATTTGAACGACTTGGGGTCATATTCTCACAACCACAAAAAAATTAATTTGAAATTGAAGAATTGGGAATCATCACCATCTAAACTATCATTCATTAAACAAATGATGTTGGAGCATAAACCACTCCCTTCACATTTGAGACATGCATACCCGGTGTCGATAAATTTCTCCAGATGATTGTTGCCTTTGATTTGTCAGAATGGAAGGCCTTTTCCCTCTTGAAAAAGCATATTCAACCCATTGAATGTACCATGGAATATATAATTGGGATACCTACAGGTATATGCACGGTATAAAATCTAACTCGATGAAGAGTGTGTTCCATCTATTAATAACCAAAGGTACCTCAACCCACCAATGCAAGAAATTATGAAAAAGGAGATCATCAAATAGATGGACGCGACTTGGTATACCCTATTTCTAATAAAAAATAGATGAGTCTCGTGCAGTGTAATTCGAAAAAGGGCAACATCTGATGGTGTCATATGCTAATAATGAATTGATTTCTACTAGGTCTGCGATGCAGTGGAGAGTGTGCATAGATTATCTAATTCTTGACCTTTCATAGACCAAATTATTGAAAGACTTCTATTGATTTATTGATGAGTACTACAAATATAATTAAATTTTATTAGCACTAGAAAACCAAGAGAAGACTGGCTTCACTTGGCCCTATGTCACCTTTACTTTAAAAAGAATGTTTTTTGTTTTTTGCAATGCTCAAGATACTTTCCAATAGTGTATGATGTTTATCTTTTTGGACATGGTTGAGGAGTCAATTTAAAGTTTTATTGATGATTTCTCTGTGGTAGGGACCTTTTGAGAAATGCATGATGCATTTGTCTAAGATGCTCTATAAGTATGAAGAGACAAACCTCGTACTTGCATTTGTCTAAGATGCTCTATAAGTATGAGGAGACAAATCTCGTACTTAATTAGGAGAACTATCATTTCATAATGAAAGAGAGCATCGTCTTGGATTACAAAATCTCTGAGAAGGGTATACAAGTGGATCAAGAAAAAATAGAGGTGATATCTAATCTACCACCACCCATATTTGTGAAAGAGGTAAGAAGTTACTTTGGGCTTACAGGGTTGTATCTAACATTTGTGGAAGACCTAAAAAATTTCTCACCCCTTGTGCAATCTCTTGAAAAAAAATTCTAAATGTGAGTTTGATGAGAATTTCTTTAAAATCCTTTGAATGTTTGATGAAGAGATTCATGACCGCGTCCATCATAGTAGCACCAATTGGTCACAACCATTTTCATTGATGTGTAATGCTAGTTGGGTGGCACTTGGGGCCATTCTAGGCCAACGAAGGGACAAAATTCTCCATCCAATGCACTATTCAAGAAAAACCATAAACGATGCCCACAAGAATTATATGGTCACAGAGCAAGAATTGTTATCCGTAGTTTAGGCATTTGAAAAGTTCCTTAACTATATTTTGGGCACCAAAGTGATAGTTCACACCGACCATGCAACGCTTAATTATTTGATTGCAAAGAAAAATTTCAAGACTCGATTGATTTAGTGGGTCCTTTTATTGCAAAAATTTGATCTTAAAGTTAAGGACAAAAAGGGGTGTAAAAATCAAGTTAAGGATCACTTGTCCCTGCTTGAATCAAATAGAAAAGGTGTGGGTGAAATTGAAATTGATACAACCTTCTGCGATGAGTATGTGATAGAACTTGTGAAGGGAGTGACTCCTTGGTATGCTAATTTATGAACTAGCTTATGTGTGACATTATACTGGACAATGTCACCTTCCACCAAAGGAAAAGTTCCTCTATGATGTGAAGATATACTTTGGGGATGACCTATACCTCTTCAATGTATCTTCCGAAAACATGGTCCGACAATGTATTTTAGAAAGAAATATGAGACTCATCTTGAAGATTTTAATTTATAACCCTTGGGAGAACATAATAACAACTTAGAACCACCTTGAAAGTTCTTCCATGTAGATATTATTGGATAATTCTCCATAAAAATGCTCACGATTTTGTGAAGCATTATGAGCAATATAAAAAAATATGAGGGGAACTCAAGGAATTACAAATTGATATTGAAATTGATCATAGAAGTTGAATTGTTTGATGGGGCATTGATTTCATGGGATCTTCTGGGTAAACATGCATATTTGTGGTTGTGGACTAGTTTTCAAATGGGTCAAAGCCATTGCCTTACCCACCAACGGGAGCAAAAGTGTGACTCACTTCCTTAAGAAGAATATATTGTCATGGTTTGGGACTCTATGAGCCATCATTAGCAATGATGGATCATATTTTTGTAATCACATCTTTTGATCTTTGTTGGACAAGTATTGAGTCAAGCATAGAGTTGCTACCCCTTACCACCCTTAAACAAGTGGGATGGTTGAAGTGTCTAATTGAGAAACAAAAATCATCTTTATAAATACATGAATGTCGATCACGACGACTAGGAGAGAAAATTATATGATTCCTTGTGGTCATATTGAATGGCATTCAAGATCCCTATCGGCATGTCCTATTACTAACTCATTTTTGGTAAAGCATGTCACCTACCGGTGGAATTAGAGCATAAGCCATTATGTGGATCAAAGAAATTGAATCTCAATTAGTAATATGTATCAAAGTCAAGAGAGGAACAATTGAATAAGCTTGATGAGTTTTTCTTAAATACCTATGATATGAACAATTGAATGAGCTTGATGATTTTTTCTTAAAGTCCTATAAGAGCTCTTTCATATACAAAAAGTGCGTGAAAAAGTGGAATTATGCCAATATCTGAAGAGAGAATTAAAAACGGGGGACATGGTATTGTTGTTCAATTCACATGTTAGCTTAAATCTAAGTGGTCTGGCCTATTCAATGTTGTGCAAGTGTTTGCACATGGACTAATCAAAGTTGAGGTAAAGGATGGTGTTAAATTTAGAGTTAATAGCCAAAGATTGAAGCTCTATTTAAGAGTGACTGATGATATATCCAAGGTCGAGGTGCGCTACCTCCGTGAATTTTAATGAAAGAATTCGTATCCATATCATGCCATGACACTAACTAAGGTGCTTTTGGGAGGCAACCTAAGTATTTATGTATCTTTGAGTTAATATTTTAATCTTTTGTTATTTTTTTTTTATTATATAGAGGAAAAGCAAAGGCGATGACGGAGGAACTGTATTCACTACATAGACACCAAAAGAGGGCTATGGGGACTGTATATCACGACATGCGACTATATATGCCATCACATGTCAAACAAGTGACTTGATGAGAAAATAAAAATAAGGCTATATGCATTACATATGATGCCCATATATGCCCATCCAGTACATTCCAGGACGTAGTCATATGAATTTTATGCCTGGGTATGCAAAGCATCTGCGGTCCACATGCTCTTATACGATTCCATATGCTGGTCGCATACCCCATCACCATTTCCCACCTTTCCTCCTAGGTATGCGATAGCATATGCCTGTCACATACCCCATCCTTCCTATGTGTCTTTAAGAAACCGTTTTCAGTTATATTTTGGTATTTTAGGAATCTATAATCAGTTCTTCATGATAATATTAAGATATTATTTTGTGTTCTCATTTTATTTTGAATTCTTCTTCCTTTAACCAACTCTTGTATGAATGGTGCCAAATCGCCCGAACAGTATCTCATCGAGGATGGATAGGGGGAAGGTAATGTAAAATCCTCCAGTATAATTTTTTAGGATCCCAATGCACAAGAAGCGAAACTTTGTCAAAAAGGGGGCGAGGATGATGTCCTTTTTTAGGTTTTGGGGCTTGCAAGGAATAATAGAAAGTTCTTGGAAGAGAAGGCATTGAAGCTTGCAAGTGTTGAGGAATTATAACCTAAAATGGTGATGCAAATTAGGAGTAGGGTTGGACAGTTCTCACAAAGACGGTAGGATCCTACTATCTCAAGTTGGTCCATGAGTTTTACTCCTTCAATGCAGTAAAAGCTCAGAGTAAGAAATAGAGGGGATATCTGAATGTACATGTGAGAATAATATGATTATGAGGGGGTATAGGTCAATTATTCGGCCACAAAAATCAACAATATGTATTTTGATTATGAGGGCCCCACCATAATAGAGTTTGTTGGGAGCGTCTCTACTGCTAAGTAGAAATTTGAGCGGATAAATGGTATCATTTCACGGGGAGACCCAGCATGGGACACCATGTGAATGATAATCAGACTTCCCCCAAAGGTTGTGTGTTAGTAGATTGCATCATGGGTGATGTAGAAATTAATATGGAAGACATAATAGCCACGGAGATCAGGACCGATCTAAATAACATAGACGCTTCATTTTATTCGTATGTCTCGTCACGGAGTTGTGTAAGCATGCCAATATTCAAACATTTCCTCACATTGAAGTACTGGTCCTTATGACAGCAAAAATTAATTTGGCTTTGAGTCAAGATATGGACAACCCAGTTATTAAAAAGTGGAGAATAGATGAAGGGATATCAATGTTGATAGGATATAGTTTCGAGCACTTTAGTTCGTCGGATGAGGATGAAAATAATGGCACACATCCCATCCACTTCACTAATTCATGATCTCCTACGTATCTATTGCCTCTGGCCATAGCCTCTGTACCTCCTAACTTAGCCCTTTTGCCACCATGACAACCATCTCAAGGAAAACCCACTATTGATGAGTTTCTTGAGATAGCAAACATGATCCAAAGGAATAATGCAACTATCACACACTTATTTAAAGAACTCTCTTGGTATGTGAAAAAGAATACTAACAGAAGTATGAAACCTATGCCAGAGAAAATCGGGAAACTATATGGGCAAGTAAAAACCTTGAGGAGGAAGTGGCAACTCTAAAAGAAGTTGTGGCACAAATAAAAAAGGAACATGCAGAGTACTATTATCCCAACCTGTAATTACCCATTGACTCTTTCTTTGATAAGTAGGTACAGGTCATACCACACCGACAGGAGCTACAGGACCCTAGAATGCTACAGAAGGTGTTGAGACAGTCATAGAGATGCAATAGTTTGAGATAGCATGGCACAGATCTTTAGTTCATCAATATAATTGTGAGGTAGGAGCAGGCTCTAGTAATACAGACTAATTTGATAAGGCTCTTTCCTTCCTACCTTTATTTTTTGCGACTGATGTCTCTGCAGATCTTTATCAGTCCAGGGAGTGTTCACCTCTTGATATCTTACTCATATGATTGCATTGGGGACAATGTATTCATATTAGTGGATGTGGGGTTACCCTATTAGGTACCTTATTCTACATTCTCTACTTATTGATATTTCTTTGGGTTTTGCTATATTGGATTTGCTATGCGCACCATTGATACTATTATGGATGTTAGGACCATATATGGGGTAGTATATCTCTTGATTCCATTTTTGTTTGGATTAGATGTATGGATATTATTCCCTTGTTGGGGTTTTGATTATTTTTATGTTATCTTTATTGTGTAGCATGTATGAGGGCCCTTGCTCTTTTCGGGACTTATTACTTATTCTTCTTAGTTGCTTTGTTAGTATTAGTTTACCTGTGGCAATTACATGGGCTGCTAGATCAATTTTTATGCACGCGTAAGCTCATACCAGGTCGTTTAACTCGATTCATATTTTATCACTCGTAGCAAAGCAAAAATGGCAAATCATTCCAAGTGCCCTTGCCATACTAGATCATACTTGAAAATTAAGTGTGCGCTGAATTTTTCCTTTTGTACATATTTAGGCAATAAATTCCAAGGTTTTTCTTTTTACCACATTTCTTTTTCAAGGAGAAAATTTTCTTTTCTCTTATTTTGATGGTCAAACAAGGTGGTGTTTCCCTATGATAGATGGGATAGGTGGCCTTATTAAGGTATAATGTATTGTCTTAGTATTGTGTGGAGTCACAAGCTTTTTGTAAGGTTCTCTCAAGCATCTTAAAAAGAGAAATTAC
>JBDJHY010188123.1:0-11914 GCA_039654485.1 Withania somnifera
TACGCAAGAACCACGAATAAGGATCGAATAGAAGGATACCACTAAATGTGGAATAAAAGTAAACACACAAAAACCTATCGGCATCCCATACAACTTGTAAGTACAAACAACACAGCAAAACCCACTGTGAATCCCCCCTTAAGCCCGGTGAGCACACACCATACCTAAAGAAAGTACACAGGGCGCAGAAGGTAAAGTATATCAGTATCAACCTCGGGTACACACTTCTTGTCAGTGCCAGTAACAAAACGAGGGCCCAGTCCTTCAGTGCCAATAATCAAAATGAGGGCCTAATCTTTTAGTGCCAATAATCAAACGAGGGACCAACCCTTTAGCACTAATAACCAATCCAAACAGTAAATATACAAGAGTATCAATGTAGCAACCACAACGAAATAAATAACAATGGAAATGGAAAGTAAACGAGGTCTAGGATCATCCAAAGGCCACCAGCTAAGAGCTCACCTCACGATACTCACCATGTAATAACTAAAATAGTCCCCAGGGTCAGTGGCCTCCACATGGTAGGCGAAGACCTAGGATGCAATCCTTTACCCTCTATGCCCTCTCACGGGCCCACGAAATCCAATAAGAATGTCAATAGAAGTATAAGGATCAACCTAGGTAGCCCAGCCCACACTACTAGCCATATCACAAGCATAAATATTAACCTAGTCTAAAATGTATAAAATAAACCTAGCCTACCTAGATACTAGTGGAAATCCTTAAAGTGCGCACACTGCATATTCGAAGCTCCAACACAGTCGATGTAACTCAAAACTAAATAAATTACAAGTTCAAGGGTTATAATATGAACAACAAGACCCATATTGCAATTAGCAGCTCACGTCGGGAAGTGGGCCCCATAGTTCGGCAACACAAACTAAACATATTGGCATATAGCCCTCAGCTCGAGGGACTCATGGTCCAAAAAAAAGCTCGAGGAGAGACTGAAAACGTAATAGCAACAAGATGAAATGAAAGGGTGAAGTCCTATTTATAGAGGGCTGAGGTGGACCTCGCCAAGGGGACCTCGTCAAGGTGACCTTGTCAAGGCAACCTCGGAGCGCTGGCATGACTTCACCAGGGTGACCTCACCAAGGTGTCCTCGCTAAGGCGACCTCGTCAAGGTGACCTTGTCAAGGCAACCTTATCAAGGTGACCTCGTCAAGGTGTCCTCGTCAAGGTGACCTCTCAAGGAGACCTCTTCAAGGAAACCTCGGGGAGATGGGGCACTCTTCTATCTGCAGCAACCTTTCATAAGAGGGAGAAATCCAAGAGTCCTAAAACGTGCATCAGGAGTCCAATCTTAACAAACCTAAAAGTACAAAGCATTGCACAACTTACCAACGCGAGGGGAGACAAGGGTGAGCTTTGGGAAGGACTTCCCTTTAATTTAGGTAAGTTTTGGAACTCAACAGTTGCCTGGACAGAGAAGAACAGAACTTGAAAATGGGGGGAGATGATCTAAAAATTCGAGGCTAGGGTTTATATGCTGCCAGGCCCAAGAATGAAATTCGGCTGGGCCGAGTTTTCTACAAAACAACCCAAACATTTTGGGATGAAATTCTACAAAACAACCCAACTCAAAAATGAAAATCACAGGAAAAAGACGAAAAGCAAGGAAATGACCGAGCGGGTTATTACATAGTGGTGGATGTTGTATTGACCCAATAGGTTATTTTTCCATTTTTAGGGTATTTTGACTATTTTTTCCTTATGATATCGTTATATCAAACTAAGTATGGTTCAAATGTTGGTTTAGGAGTGGAATGAGTTTTGATATAAAATTTTGAGAATTTTGAGTTTAAAGCTTCTAAGTGTGTAATGTGGAACTTTAGAGGTCATCCAGAGTTCGAAACCTAGTATCAGAAATCTGTTAGTTCCACCAGCTCCAGAATGTTGATTTTTTGTTCTAGTAACCTCTTCGTTTTCAGTTTTAGCTCATCTATTTTTATTTTGAGAGATATGACGGGATAAAGTTAAGTTTTAACGAAAATGGTTAACTTTGATCAACATTCGAACTTAGAGTGCTCAGATTGGAAATCCGATAGTTCTATTTGGTTTAAGAGGTGAAATTTAGCTTAGAATGAGGTCTTTCTTATTTTTGTAGGCCCCAAGGGTGTTTTGGTATTTTTGAGTTAAAGTTAATTTTTTAGCCTTAAATAAGTATCGGCTAACAGATACCTCATATACATGATTTAATGATTCCATTGGTTTTGGAATGTCAAAAATAGTAGGATTTCATATATGATTTGTATGCACAGGATTTCGAACGAATTCCGAGGGTCCATTTGAGTTATTTTGCTAAGTGTTTTTTTGTTGTGTGTTATTGTTGTCACTACAGGAGTTCCTTCTTCGCGTTTGCGAAGAGTAAAAAGATTGATCATTATGATTGCTACTAGAAGGACATGATCGCATAGTGTTCGATTTTGGTCCTTCGCGTTCGGAGGTGACTGGACTGCGTTCGCAAAGGGTTCCTGGCCCGATCATGTCGAGTTTACGATGATATCTCCGCGATCGCAGAGAAGAGGACCTGGGGGAAGTGAACTGTTTAAACATGGATTTTGCCATTTTTCTCAAAACCTAATTGACTTTTACACATCTTGGAAAGATTGAAGAAGAGGATTTCCACATCTAATCAGCGGGTAATGTTCCTAAGCATGATTTCCTTGATTTTCATCAACTAATTCATGTTGAAGGTTTTGAACCCCTAAAAAAAGGGATTTTTGTCATGAAATCGATAGAAATCATAATTTTGAGCCACGAAATGAAATATTTTTTTAATAAAACTTGATAATTAGATTCCTCAAGGATCGGGTAAGATGTTTTTACAATAAAATTTAGATTTTGATATTATGAGCCCGGGCCGAAATTTTTATCAGAGTGTTGAATAACAACATATGGGTATTGATTGTGGTTATTTCTTGTGTCTAATATGATATTGAATAGATTTTTCTCTTGTTGAGGTCTCTACAGAAGGGCAAGGCTCACGATCTATAGAATTTCCTAGCTTAAGGCAACTTGAGATTTTATGGGTTTTTTATAAAGTGTTGGTGTAAATTCTTGATTGTTGATTGTAATAAAAAGGAATAGGAACATTTGGAATAGTCATTGAATGTGAAATGATAAGGATTAATTTGATTACTGGTATCAAACTTACGGGGTTAAAATAAGAATTTGGTGATAATGTGATTCTTGTGATCATTGTTGAATTGTGTACTTGAATTTGTTAATGGCTACACTTGATTTGATCTTCATGAGTGAATTTGTACCTTGGATTGACACTTGGACTTGTATATGTTTCAGTTGATGATATTTTCCATTCGTGGAATATTTGTCATGGTTGGGGACGTAACTTGACTTTTATATTATTAATGCCCGAGATGATTTGATTGTGTGGGGTTGGGATTGTATAGACATTACTCTGGATGACTTAATAAAGACCTATAATAACCAAAATGTGATGCCTTTGGAGGCCAAAATGATATAAATGAATTGGTGGAACTATATACTTGGTTTGTATTGTAAGTTGTCTTGAATTGGCTAATTTAGTTAAAAAGCCATTATAAAGAAGGATTTGGGGCCTAACTATATGCTTGTTGTTGATATTTCCCTTAATGAATTATTGACACCCTGATGATCAAAGAATGATTATGATGCCCGTTGAGGCTAATTCGTAAATGAAAAGAGATACTTGATAGTGATTGCCTAAAAGAGGCTGATATACTTGATCCTTGAAATAAAATAGTCACCTCATATAAATTACTTGAAGAAATTGATTAGCCTTAAATGACTTGATCATTTTGATATTGTGGTAACATGTTCACAACATGGCTATTCTTTTATTGATTAAACCATTCAGATATTGAAGTCCTAGTGACTTGTTCATACTAGTATAGTTCTAGAGCGAGTACTTCACCAGTACGAGTGCATGGCTTAGCTAGCTTACGTGGGTCCTAGACTGTGATATGTATAGATATGACAGAAGGCGTGTACTAAGGGTATACATGGCTTAGCTATCCCCCAAGGGTCCTAGTTTATCACATGTATATATGCCAACAGGAGTTTACATAGGACAGATATGTAATGGGCCACTTCATATTGCATTGCATTCATTTGATTTGTGGCATTGATATGTTCATATTGGTTGATTCACTGATTGTTATCTGAGTACTTAAGATTAGTTGATACATATAAATGACTTGAGATTATTTGGGCATTTGGTGATTACCTGTTTATCGGACAATGGCTTGTACTTACCTAGAAAACCAGCATTGTCTTGAGACTAGTTGATATTCGAATTGTATTCTAAACTTATTCACCTCGTTGTTATTTTGGCCAAGTGTGGTAACTTGTTTACACTATCGTTATTCATTAATTAAAGTGTAATAACTCATTGACACCATCTCTATTCATATGAATGTAGTAGCTTGCTCACTTTGTTAATAGCATGTTGTGGTAACTTATTCACTTTATTTTCATCTATGACTTTAAATGTGGTAACTTGTTCACTCTTTGATATTTGTTATGGTAACTTCTTTATAACATAATTTCTATTTATGCTTTGATCATATTGAGGACTTATGGAGGAATTGGGATTATAGATACTTGATTGATATGGTGACTGTGATATTAGGTGAAAAGGGGAAAATAACCAAAGGTTATGTATGAAATTAAGACTGTTAGATGATGTTTTGGAACTATTGCTGGCTGTTGTATATAAATTGTTTGCACGTAGTAGTATCGGAGGATTGGTCGGCTATCAGGGGTTTCACTTACACTTTATAATTAGACTAGCCAAGGATGTTGCTAAGTACTATGATATTTGTACTCACTCCTTGCTTTTCTATACTCGGTTTAGGGCGCAAGACTTCGTGATAGTATAGGCTTCAATCCCATGGCATCCTTAGAGCATTTGGAGATAGCTGATCGTCTCATCCTCACTTACCCAAGAGCTAGGTCTCTTTTACTTTCTTTTTTGTTATGATGTCTTTACTTTCTAAAGACTATTTCGAGACTGTATTGTTGTATAATCTCCATTAGTGGCTTGTATATGGTGTCAACCTGATTTGGCTAATATAGTATAGTTTTCTGCTTTAAATTCGATATATTCCTTATTATTTATAGTTATATTCCGCACTGGAACACATTGGTTGTTCTTCATTAGTTTGGCTAACCTATCATGGAGAGAAAGATTGGTGCCATCACAGCAGGATTTTGGGTCGTGACACTACAATGACACAAATTCTACTAAAGCAATTGTTTCGTCAAAGTTTCTGAAGAAAAAGTTAATTCGAACAAAGGTTTTAACACCTTTATTTTAGAACATTTTAGTAACTAAGCATATAAACTGAAATGAAAAACTACTGGAGCTAATCGATTCTCAAGAGAAGGATGCGGCAGTAGAGATGGAATGCTAGCAACCGCTCCAACCAACATAATTAGACCAAAGTCGACACCGTTAATATTGGACGTAGTAGTGGCCTTGAGAATCTTCTTCCACGACATAATTGTAGTCTTTCTCAGGCTCAGCTCCACCGTGAACCTCGGCCACCTCATACGATGTCGACCCTCCTTATTGATTCTCTGTCGCTGCCCTCCATCTCAATCAGAAAAGGAATTAGGTTCCAGTTAAGGAGAAGAAGACATGGAAAAGTGAGGGGAAACACTGATTCCTAACCCTAAGGAGGGGAAAATACGGTCACAAATTGAAAGAGAAATTTTTGACAGAGAAATAGGTCCCTCCTCTTTCACAAAAAAAAGGGGTTAGGCCTAGGGGTGCAGCCGAGCCGAGTTTGAGAGTGTTCAGGCTCAGTTCATGAGTGTAAAGCCGAGCTCGAGTTCGACTTGAACTCGATCGAGCTTTTATACCCCAAGCTTGAACTTGGTTCATTAAGGTTTTGACTAGCTCGAGCTTGATTCAAGTCCAACTCGTATTTTGATCTTTTAATATGTTCACAAGCTCAATTCAAGCACGGCTCATTTAAATGATATTCATGAGCTCAATTCAAACTTGGATCGTTTGCACCCTTTTTAGTAAATAAATTTAAGTTTCTCTAGCTCCAAGTAAAAGTTGTACAACTTAAACGATGTACACTGAACTTCTCTAGCTCAACTTAGTAAATAAATTGTCTAGCTCGTTTAGGGATTGGACTTTAATTAAGTCTAGTGTTGGCTGTCTGAACGAGCTGTTCATGAATGAAATCAAGCCGAGTATCACTCTGCTCAAGCTCGACTCATTTAAATTAACGAACGTAAAATCAAGCTCCATCTCAGTTTATTTACTATACCAGCGAGCCCTAGTCGAGCCCTTAACGAGCCAAACACCAAACTACTAGTGAACGGCTCGGCTGTTGCACCCCTAG
Organism: Withania somnifera; assembly: GCA_039654485.1. NCBI lineage: Eukaryota > Viridiplantae > Streptophyta > Magnoliopsida > Solanales > Solanaceae > Withania > Withania somnifera. The sequence continues at coordinate 6,369 of JBDJHY010188123.1, forward strand.
TTAGGCCTTCTCTCCTCTTTCACACTTTATTAAATTTTTCAATATTTTGTTAAAATTAGAATAAAAGATAAGTTTAGCGACGGATTTAGCAATCTCAATACTATTCGTCGCTATTAAAATATATATAATATATTCTAATTAAATTATAATGATGAATTTTTTCATGATTATAAATATAAAATTAATAAAAAATATATTTTAAAAATTGGCGATGCCAAACAATCCATTGCTAAATCCGTAGCAAAAAATATAACGCTAATATTTTGGACCAATATTTAGCAACGGATTACGTGTTTCAATATTTTTCCATCGCTATATGGTAAAATATATATATATATATATATATATATATATATATGACCCCATTAATTTCGCAATAAAATATTTGTTTTGTTGCTAATGCTTCGTTATATAGCAATAGAACTTAATTTGTTGCTAAAATCCATCACTAAATGTTATTTTTAATAGCGCAAGAGAGATCTTTTTTATGCCCTGTTATGATTTGATTGTAATGAATCGATACCGTATTGTGAATGCTCTATGGTGGCTTGATAATAATGAAATGGTGTACTAGTTGTGATGCCATGTAAAGGTTAGTTTGAACTGAAAAAATAAGTATGTGAGTTATTGCCCATGTAAGGTTGATATGATTGACTTGTGATTTGAAATTGTCATGTTTTCATGATTCATCTATATGATATGCGTTTGGTTATTAATACTGAATATACAATTGTTGTTATGGATTGAAAAAGATGTAAATGATGTGATGACATTTCAAGGCCTATTTCGAATATCGATAGTTGAAAGTCCGAGTTTCGTTCCAAATGTCTGAGTTGTTGATTGACAATTCGAGATCCGTTTCAGATGTTTAGGTTGTTGATTGACAATTCAAGTTCCATTTTAGATGTCTGTGGGGTGCATGAACATTGTGAATCCCCCACCGGTCCTCTGAGATAGACAGTGAACGTGTAGTGATAGGAAGGCATGCATCTCTGTGTGAAATATTGCATTAGTATTGCCTTTACTTGATGCTTCTATTGCTATTATCTGTCATGTAGTTTATTTGAATACAAACTTCATATTGATGATTGATGATGATATTGTCAATTTGTGTTTAATTTATGGTGATAATTTATAGTATGTGTTGACACTTAATTTTGACCTCCCCTGTTTTAATTAATTGAGCTATTTATATATATATTAGGCGGTGTAGTCATATATTATTTCATAAATAAAATAATTTCATCTGAAATTTAAATGACTGTTTTTGCAAAGTAATTTCAAATTAAGCTGAAAATGCCTTGAAAATATATACATATAATTATTTTAGTTGTTTAGCATTTATAATTAATTGTGTGTCAATTTGTCATATTATAGTTTTGGGCTACTTGTCTATTCCGGATTTCACTAATTCTGAGCCCAATGATACAAGACCCAATCCATTTTCCCTTTCACGAAAACGACTTTATCATCAAAGCTCAAACGATGTGATTCCGTTAAGAAACTAACGTTGTTATTGTCCATCAGTCTTCAAAAGGAAATTTTCCTTGTCCATCCCTATATTTCTGTTTTGTTTAGCTTTTATTGACTGATGTGAGTTTGAATTCCGAATTATTAAATCCTAGGTTTCAATTTTCAATATTGAATTTACCTGTCTTCTATCTGTTTTTTCAATTTGGACATTTTCCATTTTCCTCCTCTTTTCGAAACAGTGATATATCACTCTTATTTTGTCTCATCACAGCTAGTTGCAGGATGAAGATTAGAAGAACCAAGAATGAATAGGCCTAAGGCCTCTTTGACCTTCCTTGCATTTCATTGATATTACTTGCATTAACCAAATTCCAAAAATTTAGTATAAGACGAATTCTCAAAAATATAGCCTTCTCTCTTCTTTTTAATTTTGTTGCTCGCAAATAACAAATTGAAAACTTTTGAAATCAAACAGTTGGCTAATATTTATATGAAAAATGATATTTCTTTAACAAAGATGTGTAGACCAGTCCAATTCAGACTTAAATAAGTTCTCCAAATTAAAAAAGAAAAATTGGAAGTCGCCATTAAACTTGCAAAAAAGAGAATTTTTTTTTTATGAAATTCATTCTTTTTGAAATAAATCTTTACTATTTTATAAAATGATTATTTTAGCTAATAATATAATCGGTTGTATCTTGATTTTTATTTTTCAGCTAATTTTATTTCTCTAAAGAAAAGTGAATTGTTTCATCAGAAATAGAGTAAATGTCATATCATTTAATACATCTTTTAACAAATTTCTAAGACTTTACAAAAGTAACCACTTTATATTATAAAATACTTGCAAAAATCATTTTTCTTATCTCAAACTCGTAAAAAATTTCTCAAAAGTAGTCATATTTGCACATCTAGTTAAATACACCCATTTCTTACAAATAATTCTTTTTCTTGTTTAAGCACTATAACTTTTTCTTATTAGCATTGTTCTTCGAAGAGTTAGAAAAAGCATTAAAATTCATTTAGGGAGGTTCTCCAAGTGTCTTAAAAAAAATTCTTAGGACATTATAGAATTCTTATTCCTTTACTTTGAATTATTTTCATGTTTTTAAAATTTGAAGTACAATAAAAGTTTCTTAATTTTTTTAAAAAATTAAGTGGCGGCTTTGTTATTTTTAAATTATTTAAGAATTTTCTTTAAGTTTCGAAGTAATTTGTTACTTAGCCATTTTACTTAATTTTTTTAAAACCTTAGTAAAAAGGGAATAAAACAATATGTAGAACTTGTGTATTTTCTGATGATGCTAAGACTGTGATATTTTGTTGATCTCATTGATCATTAAGTATTTATGTATTATATATACATTAACAGTGTTTTAAGTTGCTGGATAGTACTGAGAATGTTGTAGTTATTGGACGGTGGTTGGATGTCAGGGTTCTCGTCATCGCCTTATATTAAGACCAACAAGGATATTATCGATTGTCATTGTGATGTACTCACTCTTGTTCTTCTACACTTTTGTGCAATGCCAGAGTCATCATAAGCTTCTATCCTTCTTATTCCAGGCATATATCCGAGATATTTTGAGATGGTTGCCCGTCTTGCCAGCAGTCATCGAATATCTCATTTTGCCTTTATTTCTTTGTCTTTACTCATTGAAGATATTGTGAGTTTTTATATTTATGTAAATTCAAATTAGTGGTTTGTATACGATGGTTACTTGAATTTTGGGAGATATATTAGTATTAGATATTTGATTCCATATTCTGTAGTTAGAGGTTTTGTATTACACTGATACCAGGTTTTGGGCATTGTTGATTCTTTATACTTCCACTTTATTTGTATATTATCTATTATACTTGTGTTTTTTCTTTTGATGTAGTAGTCCTCCTTTTCGACTTTGGACTACAGGTTTTTTTCTCCTACTGGCAGTATAGTATGTGCCATCATGATTCGAGAAATCGTATTGTGACATTTATTCTTCCTCTTCATTTACATACTATCTATTATAATTATCTCTCCATTTTTAATGTAGTAGTCATCCACTTCGTCTTTGGACTACAAAGTTGGTTCGCCAACTGGTGTTGTAGTAGGTGTCATCATGATCCGAGAAATCAAGTTTTGACAAATTGGTATCAGAACCCTAGGTTCATTGGTGTAGTGTACAGAACTAATGTCTAGTAGAGTCCTGTGCATCGGCACAGAGACGTCTATTTCTTATCTTCGGGAGGCTATAGTGACATTTATAAAAATAACTCTTTCTTTTGAATCTTGTATCTTGCATAAATCCTTGATGGTTCTTGAAAATTTTCACTCATTTTCTTCACTCTTTTGTAGATGCCTCGTACACATTTACTGACGGCAAGGAAGATAGCCAAAGCACTCATAGAAGTACCTACTCATACTACTACTTCTAAGGTTCCATCAGTGCTTGCAACACCTGTTTTAGGACAAGCTGCAGCACCCATGGCAACACCTTCTTCGGATAGTCATAACATCTTATGAAAGTTACTCAGTGCCTAAGATAGTCCCCTTACCAATGGGACACAACCATCCATTCTAGAACCACAACCTATAGCTGCAATTCCTATAGTGCATGTAGTTCCATCTATGGTTCCAACAGATATTACAACACCTGCTCAGGTCCTTCCAGTACGGGTTGTTGCTCATGTAGTTGAGCAGCAAATATCTATGACAGATTCGGATCAGAAGCTCCTAACTAGATTCTGATGTTGGATCCCCTTCTATTCACTGGAGTTCCAAGCAAAGACGCACATGAGTTCATTTTTTAGTGTGAAGAAAGGTTGACGAACTTAGGGGTTTTGAAAACCTACGGTGTAGCTTTTACCACCTATCAGATACATGATGTAGCTAAGTAGTAGTGGATAGCTTTTGTTGTATTCCCACTAGAAGGTTCACCTCAGTCGACTTGGACTAAGTTTTATGATATTTTCTTGAGGAATTTTGTTTAGAGGGTCGAGTGAGAGCACCTGAGAGAGAAGTTCAGGAAGCTTGAGAAGGGGTTGATGTCAGTGGCATAGTATGACGCTCTATTCCACCAGCTGTCAGTTTATGGTGAGTACTTTATGCCTATTGAGGCGGAGAAAGTTTGGATATTTTAAAATGGGTTGCAAGACAAACACCATGAGGCTGTAAATACTCTAATATATGATGGTTGTCCGCTTCAAGCATTGGTAGATCATGCTAACTCTACTAAGGCCCTCTATCATGAGTGGCATCAGCGTAATGAGAAGAGGCAGAGGCATCAAGGAGGCCAGTGTAGTATGCACAGGGCTAGTCTAGCTGGCCACTGCAGGCAACCTTATATGTTTTATCTCCTCCTGCAACTCAGTATTTTCAGGGATCAAAATCTTCAAAGCATAGTAGTCAGGTGGATCTTTTAGAGGTTCCTAAAAGAGTAAGCTATTTGGGCTATGTTTTGAGTGTGTAATTGTGGGCCACTATACCACATATTGTCCTCAAAGGGGCATGATTCCACCTGATCCATCATTTGTCAGCTAGAGTTGGTGCACGGGATTGTTATCACGGTGGTGGCCACCGTGGTAGGCGTGGTGGTCGCAGTAATGGTCATCATGGGGGTGATCACCAGTTATATGTTATTTTGGCTAGAACTGAGCTATAGCCTTGGATGCTGTTATTATAGGTTTGATTTTTATGTGTTCTATAACTACGTCAGCTTTTTTTACCTTGGATCTACTTTCTCTTATGTTAAATCATATTTTGCACCCAGTTTGGGGTTGCGAAATAAAGTACTAGTTGTATCTATGCGTATTGCTACCTTGTAGGGTATTCTTTAGTAGTAAATTGGGTGATCCTTTTGTGTATGATTGTTGTTAGAGGCTTAGACACTTGGGCTACCTTGATGCTTTTAGACATGTTTGAGTTTGATGTTATTTTGGGAATGGATTGGTTGTCCCTCACCATGTCGTTTGGGATTGTTATTCCAAGACCGTTACCTTAGCAGTACATGGTTCATCTCCGGATATGTGGCAGGGTTCTAGTAGCCGCGCACCGATAGGGTTTATTTCTTGCCTTCAAGCTAGGAGATTAG
>JBDJHY010188142.1:0-11913 GCA_039654485.1 Withania somnifera
TCAAATTGCCAAGGTCTTCCCAATAGCACATGACAAGCCAACATAGGTACCACATTACACAATATCTCCTCATGTTACTTTCCAATGCTAAATTTGACCAAAGATTGTTTAAGAACTTTCATCTCACTGCTATTATTGAGACTCTGTAGCTTGTAGGGGATTGGATGTTTAGTAGTGGGAAATTACAACCACTCCACTATAGATTGGATCACCACATTGGTACAACTACCACTATTAATGATTAAAGAACATACCTTATCCAAAATTCTACACTTTGCATGGAGTAAATTCTCTCTTTGATCAAGGTCTTCAATAGCAAGTGCCCCCATAATTCTTGTCACCACACAAGAAATGTTAACAATAACCTTTAGCTCATCATCATTTTTTGTAGTGAATGACATTCTCTTCATAAGGCAAGAAAAATTAACCCTCTCACCTAGGGTGTCATCATCAACATCCGTAGATTCTCTCTCACTTTCACTATTATCTTTCTCTTCTTCTCTATCTTCATTACACTCATCTTCATCCTCTGTGTGATACCCTCCATAAAATTCCATAATAGTTCTTTTGTTTTGACACTCACTAGCAATGTGTCCCCTTCCTTGACATCAAAAGTATTATATGGTAGAAGGTCTAGGAAAATTAGGCTTTGTAACATTACCTTCCTTTGGTTTATCATACACCTTTGCACGGTAGTCGGCCTTGGCAGGGGTAGCTTGATCACTACTCTTTGATTCCTTAGTGTATGGCCTCTTCATCTTGTCAATCTTTTCCCATGTCTTGTTAGAAGAGCTTTTGGGTTTTAAAGATCTTATTTATTTCAAATCCTCTTCCACCTTCAAAGCATCTTGAAAGGCCACTTCAAGAGTGTCATAATGTTTAAGCTTCATGGGCTTTAACACCTCAATTCGCAAGTTGACAATGAACCACATCACCATGCATTGGCCTTGATCTTCAAGTTTGGACGTCATTCTCAAGTTTTCAAACTCATCATAATATTCTTCAACACTCTTGGTTCCTTTCCACAATATGCAGACCCTTTTAAGAAGTATTTGATAGTAGTTGGGTGGCAAGTACCTCAATTCCATCATTGCAAGCAACTTTTGCTGGTTAGGAATCATAAAGACATGAATTTCTATTTCCCTCTTCTTGGATTCCCACCAAGTAGATATGTAGCCCTCAAATTGTGTAAGAGCATACTTGGCCTTCAATGCCTTAGATATGTTGTTAGTGAGAAAGATTCTCTCACTTTGGAGTTTCCACTAAATAAACTCTTCCAGATCACTACTCCTTTTGAACTTTGGAAATGTCATCTTGATTGTGCTCAAGCCTATTTATCCTCATTCCAATTCCCCATCCTAACTCCTCTTTATCCTCCCATAACCTATCTCCTCTATGATCCTCTTGCCTATTCCTTCTATCTTTTCAATGATTTTGTCCTCTATGCCCATAGCCTTGTCGCAAGACAAAGCCTTGTGTTGGCCTTCCATCTCTAAGTTCCACATATCCTTCATTTCCTCCTTGCCCCCATTCATCATCTATGTCAACTTCATAGCGTACTTGATCATACACGGGGTTGTGGTATGGGTAGTCTTGTTTAACGTGTTGTGTGTGGTTTTGTGGAGCTGACATCATAGAACCATGTAAAGGCACAATGAAGACATTTCTTTGGGGAAATGGACTTGTATGTAAATCATATATGGTTTGTGGTTCTTGAGGCAAAATGAATGGTTGTAGATTTGGATGTGAAGTACTAGTACGGGGGTGTCTTAGATTACCGTGGTGTAGAAATATGGGTTGTTGGTGGAAATTGTTCCATACTTCCTTTTCCCTTCTCCTGACTCACCTCCTGAGGTGAATCCTCTTTGCCATGATCCTCCACCCTACTTATCCATTCCTCTAGACCTCCCATTCTTCCATTCATTTCGGTGAGTTGCTTTACAATCTCCGTTAAGGAGTTTGCAAGAGCATTAGATGTTTCACCTTCAAATTGTGACATTGTACCTATAAAAATCAATAAACTTGTTAGCAATAAAAGTCTCACCCACTCATGTGTGAGTGCTCCCCCTTACCTCTAAGAGTTTATCCAAAATTGCTTGTTGAGCCTTCTTGCTCTTATCAATCAAAGATCCTCTATCCTTTGTGGTAGAGTGGATTCTTGTCGACTGACAATGGATTTAAAGAAAACTGCGCTAGTTCCAAGAATTAACAATGAAAGTATAAAGCAATAAAAGCTTAAAAGAATTGATATGAACAAATACAGACACAACAACTAGTTCAACACTTTGTTGAATGAAATACTAAGTGTAGAATAGTTTTAGAATTGAGATGATGCTTGAAATTGAAACTAAATATTAGAGATCGAATTGAGATGTTACCAATGTGTTTAGGACTCAATTATGAGTTTTTTTAAACCTCAATGACCGCCATGGTGAAGGGAGAACCGCCGTGTGGAAGAAGGTAGACCACTATCTTGGAGGGCGGTATTGCTGTCCTTAACAGTGTGTTAAGCTTGTGAAGAAGGAAAATTTAGCTGACTACCTTCCTTGTTGGCGGTGGGAGTTGGCAGCTGCCTTGTGACCGTCGTCCTTGGCATATTTCCTAGGACGTGCGCGGGTCACTTGAAATTCATCAATTTCCCTTGATACCCCTTGGTCTTTTGCTCAATTACAAAAATATCCCACTTCTAAACATTTTTCTCAACCAAATTAACACCAAAACGAATCAAACACTACCAATTGAAGAATAACGAACAATAATCTATGAAGATATTCAAGAATAATATGAACACTCAAAAATTCAAATCTTCCAAATCACCTTAGAATTGGATGAAACTTGATTGTTATGATACTAATGACTTGTAGAACTCAATTACAAATTCTCAAATAACAAACTCTAAAGTTGATGATGGAAATTCAGATCAAATGTACTTTCTGCTCATCTTCTTCACTTGAATGTTCATATGAATATAAAGAACATGATGATCTTAAAATCTTCAACCCTAACCAAATCAACTCATAATTTCACCAAGCTTTAACCATAGTTCTTTGATGTATGGTTTCCACCACTTTTCAACCACGGATTCAACTAGAAATAGCTCCAACAAATCTGACCTTACTTCAAGCTTAAGAACACTTAGAACAATGGTGTCAAGCTTGAAACCTACTCAAATCTCAACCAAATCATTCCAAATTCGATTCCTACACCCCTTGAGATGTAAGGAATACATATTTCCACAAAATTTCAACACATACCTCAAATCAACTCTGAATTCGACAAAATTTGAGATACATAATCCTTGAAACCCATTAGAAGATTGAATCATTTTGGTTATCCAAATCAATCCAAAATTTTAACAAATTCGAAATTCCTTCAAACTTAAAACTGGTAACAATGGTAGTACCCCCAAATCAATTCAGGTTTGTCTCAAACTTGATATACGTGACCTAAATTATTAGGAGAACGATTCCTAGTAGTAATAATCAACAAATAACAAAAATTCAAGTGACTGCAATTTTTGAAATTTTTTTTGGAATTTTTTTTAATTTCTAAATTTTTTGTAGATTTTGATTTATAGCCTAGGATTGTAATTTGATGGAACAAATTAAGAGCCTAGGCCCTGATGCCAAATGATACAGCCCGCGTTATAGTTTGTGAGCTTAAATACGAAAAGAAGGAGTAGAAGAACAAAATGTAAAAGATATGCGGAATTCAGGATAAAAACTTACGTAATTGAATTCCAAAAACAAAAGAAACAAACAACCATCCAATTCACCCACAAAGGGAAGATCATTTGTTGATTTTGAGTCAAAAGGCTCTCCAAGCAATTAAGGATGCACTCACATTAATCACTCGATAACATGTACGTGAACTACAAATTCTAATTACAAACTAAGAATTCTAACTACGCTATTACAATCTCAAATAAACTATGGAAAATTTGGAATTTATCTTTAAATATCCAAAATGAACTAACTAACAATTCAACTGATCTGCTTATTATAGAGGTACAAGTTTTATTATTACACTTAGGTCTAAAAGTGACCCAAAGTGACAAATATGTCCTCCAACTTTGGGTCGTTGCACATTAAGTCCCCAAAGCCTTCCAAACCTTCCAAAATGGTTCTTCAAATGCTTTCCATGCATCCTTATGCTTCAATTATGCTTCAAAATAATTGAATTTATGGGAGATCCCAATGCTTAACTCCTTGATGGGGTCTTGAAGGCAATTTGGTTTCCCGGGCATTAACGGGGCCAGTACATCGAATATACTGGTATGGGAGTGTATGCATAAACTATAATGATAAATATCAAATAACAAAAGTAGTCATGAGATGAGGCTACAATCATAACATAAAGATGGATTTTTCTTGCAATGACCCAAACTTGTTGTGAGCTTAAAATCGTATGTCTCGTGCTATGTTTCTAAAACATTTAAGAAAATAATGATGGATTGGTTCAATGAAACTGTTTATTTCTAAAATCATAAATAACATACATAGACCATGATACGAGAAACATAGTCTCTAGATTCATAAACCCACACTGAAAAAGGTATCCTTAACCTATGCTAGTTAGAATTAAGCTAAGGATCCTTAATTAAAATAATAAGGTAAACCTTGTGTTGGCTATATGGATTTTTGTACATGAACATCACTCTCCTCAAACAAGTAAAGTCAAGTACGTTCTGTGTTAAATAATCCTCTAAAAATGCATTATGATCATATTTCACAAAAATATACCATATTGGACATATCTAGATGTCCTTTATAATTCTTGTCATTGATGGTCAGATTGATTCCATATCTAACCTAAAAGGTCTAATGATGATTTAATCTAAGCTCCATGTTTTCTATCATAAATTGACATTGCTACTTTTCATGAGTCTTGCAAATTTATGTAAGATTTCATAACTTTAAGTTCATGTTTTTCTAAATCAAGTTCAAAGTTTTTATCATGCTAAATATCATGAGAAACAAATGTTTAAACTATGTATAATTATCAAGTCAAAAACCATAGGAATAGTAACAATTGAAAACATAACTTTGGATAAAACCCAAAGATTTGACAATACTTTATAACTATTTAAAATCTAGGTTTTTGTGTAATGGGATGGAAGGAGTACTGATATAATACCCTTATACCTGGCTTAGAGAAGATACCTTGAGCAAAAACTTGGATAAGGTGAGGGACTTGAAACCCTAGGTGAAGTTTGAACATGCTTTTATGCAAGATATTTCTTACACCTTTCTCTTGGATTTTCCTTAAGTAATAAAAAAAATTAAAGAGATTAATGGTGTAGACTATAAATATTACGAGTAGAAAGGGATTAAAATGGTTGATTAACATGTGATGGGTTCAATAAATATTTCTAAAGTACCTCTGAAGGACTAAATGATGGCATAGGAAATTTTATATTATAGACAACCACAAGTAGACCTACGACTGATGGTGGGCGATCACGGCTCATTACTTGAGTCACACTCCCGAGACTTAGTTTTTGGAAATTATGGTTAGGTTATTGTGTGTGCTAGGTAAAATTTATAGGTCAATATCATGAGTCGTGGGATGACTCGTTGAATCAGGGATCGAAATTTTTTATTTCTGGACTTAAGGGTCAAGATTGAACAGTACGACTCATAACTCAAAGTCACTAGTTGTGGGGCCACTTATGGTCCAGGACTTAGATTATTTTTTAAGAACTTACAAATATCAAGGTTTTGTCCAATCTACCATGACTTGACAGATGAGTCTAATAAGCCAGTTACGACTCGTGACTAAACTTGTGAGAATTGGGAACATTTTTCTATTCTGATTTTGAATGGTAAGATAAGATTGGCCTTTATTAGTAAATACAATAATGAAGTATGTCATGCCCTTAAGCTCACCCCTAGGTATGACAATCTTAGCCATTAAGTCATCCTAGTTGCTTTAGAAGAACCACTTGGCTCATGCCTGGCTCTAACACTCAAATTCAGTAGAAGAAATATCATATAATAAATATCAACTAAGTGGACCTAACATCTCAAACAATAAACAAATAGATAAATAAGAATGAAAACTCAATATCAAAGTCTGAGACAACCTATGTCTAGAATCCACTAACAAGCTAAGTACTAAAACTAGGATAGAACAATTCCCCTAGCTAGCCAAAAATTGGACAATATTAATATCTCAAAATTTGGATTCTAAATCAAAGGAAAATACTAATAACTCCATCTTCATCCTAAATCAAGTGGGAACTCACTATTCTACTTTAACTCTTCTAACAATAATAGTCTAAGTCAACCACACACGTCTGGAGGGTTGGCTGAACCTACATGAATAAAACCCATACAAAGCAAGAAAGTATGTGATTAGTCTATTTGCTTATACTAAGAATATGAGAGGGTTCTTTCAATAAGCTATATCAACAAATAACACATACCTCAACTACCACATGCTAAATAAAATAAACAATAAAGTGAAAGTCTTGTTTTAGTTCTTTTATCCTTAACTCTATCTTTTCTCACTTTGCTGACCTGACTGATAAAAAACTGAAAAAACTGACTGACTGACTCAACACTAACCTAGGAGGTTCTGTAACCTATATTCTTCTAAAACAAGGATAGAAGTCCAACATATATCCCTATGCTAGGTGGGGTCTTAAACCTACCAAAGTAAGGACCATCTCTAACTCTTAGTGGATTCAATAAGCTTGAACTATAAACGCCACTGTGGGCGATGGTATTACTGGTGTTTGTATACACAGGGTATGGGAAAAGGACTAAGTCACCCAAATCTCCTCGGTGCTAATACGACTCCTAAATCTTAGACAAAATGAACATCTGTCTATCTTTACCACATAAGGGTCCATGAACTCATAAATTATCTGTCTTTTTCATGTTAATTTCCCCTTACCAGGTCTTGATCTTCTTTTAGTTAATTAACTCATGATCTGCAATTAGACTCTAAAATCCAAACCGTTAGGATGTTAATTATAAAACCAACCATGGCCCTAAATCTTACCCTACAACTAATCATACCATAAACTTTGTACTCAAAGAAAGGAACCTTCCCAAAACAATATTTTCCAAGCATATATACTCCATATATTGGACTTGAACTCATAAACTTGACCAAGCTTAACAATCCATAATAATTTATTCAATTCTAACATAAACACATATACATAATCATGAACATGAATAAGAGTATATAAAATACATGATTTTTATTACATGAATACCACTTACGAGATTCACCGTTAAATATCTAAGTTATGAGATGAATTAAGAAACAATATAGTTGGTCACAAGGCTTGGAAGGAACATTGATGAAATCTCGTATACCTAATTTTGAGATAATCCATAGAGAAAGGGTTCTCAAAGATCCCTTGGTGAAAAACCTTAGGCATAGTTCTTGAGAGAAAAACCTTGAGAGTAATTGCTCTTGATCTAATTTGTGATTAATGAATAAAATAATTGGGTTTTGGGTATCTATTTTTACCCTAAAATAAAGCTAAAACAACATAAGATAGTGGGTTTAAGGAATGGGAAAAGTGTAAAAAGTTCTTGAGAAAATTGGATTAGAAATAGAACTGCCATGTTTTCACGATTCTATCATTGACCGTGAATCAGTTCGATGGTTCATAAAGCGACCCATGTAACCTAGCTACCTTGAAAATTTAGGGAAATTTTTGGGGTAAGGTTTTAAGGGTCATTTTATAGTCCGTAATTGGGTTTTACAGTCCGTCATTCTTGAAACGTGGGAATGAGAAAATAATTTTAGAAGTTCCAAGTCTCTACATGAAATTGATGAAAGCCTTCCACAAGCCGTAGAAGTAATCTATGAACCATGAACCGGTATATGGAAACCTGACAGAGCCAAACTTCGATGAAATTTCACAGACACACTTAGTTTAGCCTACACACTCTTAATTAAAGTTTTGGTCTTACAATATCTTCCCCTTGTAATCATTTGTCCTCGAATGAAGATTGGTAGCTAGAATAGAAAGAACTAGAATGTTGAAACTGACTAATTGACTAAAATGGATTCAAATATGATCTCCAATGACTTATTTTAGTCAAAATAATTTTGACTATGTCACTAATTCAGCTGACCAATATGCATGCCACCACAAATGAATATAACTACCTTGAATATTAAGTAATGCACAAGTAATCACATAAGGACCCATGAAATGCTATATGTATGTGCTACATGCTCATGAATGGACAAGGAGAAAAGTCGATGGAGAGGCTATTACTTGAGACTGAAGGGTAAATACAAGGACAAAAGTGTGGGTATCTACTCATCATGTCAGCCTTTTCCTCCCATGTATACCTCTCAATTGACTGTTCCTCCAAAGAACTTTAACTGAAGCAATCTCTTTATTTCTCAACTTTTGAACCTGCCTCAACCCATCAACTTCTGGAACACAAAGGCAGCCCTCATAGTGTAGAACACTATCTACCCCTAGTGAGAAATATTGTTCTCTCTGCTTCAAGTACGAACCCTTCTTCTTAACCAAGACCAGATCACTATCTTGCTTACTCTTTACCTCAATCAAAAGAGATGCTTCAGAAGCATTCTAGACAAGTATACTACCATCAACAACATCCATCAATACAACCCCAAGGCGCACAAGCCAATGCACCTCTTAAGCCAACTCCCTTTTCAATATAGGCCAGAATACCTAAGCACAACTTGTTATGAGCATTAGCCACCACATTCGATTTCCCCAGATGATACATAACTGTCATGCCATAATAATTTAGAAACTCAAGCCATATACTCTGAATAAGATTCAAATATTTATGCTCAATCACATATTGCAAACACTTATGATTAGTGAAAACATCTACATACAATCCATACATGTAGCGTCTCCACAACTTCAAAGAAAAGACTACAACTTCTAACTCAAGATCATGAGTGGGATATTTTTTCTCATAATTCTTAATTTGCCTCAAAGCATAAGCCACTACTTTACCATGTTGCATCTACACATAACCCAAACCAACCCTAGAGGCCTCATAATACACCATGAAACATGTGAACCATCAGGAAAAGTCAACACTAGAGCTGAAGTCAATCTTGTCTCAACTGCTGGAAACTTTTCTCACAAGCATCTAACCATTCAAATTTTAATTTCTTCTGAGTCAAAGTGGTCAAGGGAGCGAAGGAAAATACCTAGGAAAACCTATGTTAATACCCATCTAGACCTAGAAAGTTACATATCTGATGGAGAGATTGGTATAGTCCAATTTCTAACTAAATTTATCTTTTAAGAGTCTACCTGAATAACATCGGTGGAAATAATATGACCAAAGAAATCAATTGAACAGATCCAAAACACAAACTTAAGAGAATTTAACATAAAACTGACATTCCATTAGAGTCTGAAGAATAATTCTGATATGGATTGCATTTTCCTCCTTACTTCTAGATTAAACCAGAATGTTATCAATAAAGACGACCATGAAAAGGTTAAAGTGTAGCTTGAACCCAGTTCATGAGGTCCATGAAGGATACATGAGCATTAATCAAACCTAAAGACATTACCACAAACTTATAGTGTCCATAACGGGTACGAAAATTCGTCCTTGGAATGTCTGACTCTATAACCTTAAGGTGATGGTAGCAAGAACAATGATAAATTTTAGAGAAATAGCTAACACGCTATTTATTTTTTAGTGTGGCTTTGTCCTATTGATGGTAATATATGCACCTGCGTAGGAACCTATTTTTGTTATGTATAAACAACACAGGGGAACCTCAGGGAGACATACTGTGGTGGATAAACCCCTTGTCTAGAAGGTATGCTAATTGATCTTTCACAACTTTAAGATCATCTAGTTCCATTTGATATGTCAGGATAGAAATGGGCTAAGTTCCTGAAATAAGATCTATACTGAAGTCTATCTTCCTGTTAGGAGGAATTTTGCTTAAATCCTTGAAAACATATCTATAAACTCCTTGAATACTAGAACTTAATGAATATTTGGAGCCTCGGACTCAGAGTCCTAAACTTGAACTAGATAGTAGATACAACCCTTGGAAATCATCTTTCTATCTGTAATGTAAGAAATGAACCTACCTTTAGGAACAACTCTACTCCTTTCCCACTCAAAGACAGGATTATTAGGAAACTAGAAAAGAATGACTCTGGTTCTTTAATCAATGAAAACATGGTATAAATAGAGCCAGTCCATCCCTAAGATAACATCGAAATCTATCTTGTTTAACTCATGCAGATCAACTGGAACTACCATCCCCAAAATAGATACTGGAAAACTATGATATACCCTCTCAACTACTATAGAGTCCCTAATAGGATCTTAAATGGAAAAGGACTTGGATAAAACCTTGGGATATATACCAAACATCTTAGAAGAAAAATAAGATACAAAACATAGGCTGTATTCGGGGTTTAACAATGTATATACACTAACACCATGCACATCCAAAATACCTATCACCACATAGTCAGAATGATCCTGATCCTTTATAGAACTCAAAGCATATAAACGGTTCTTGTACTGACCTTTACCAGTACTAGTAGAGGCTCCCTATGAGCTGGACGGACTGCTAGTGTTACAACTGCATTACCTCCACCTCCCTAATGGTTCATAGGAAACTCCTTAATCCTAGTGACCTAGCTTACCACACATAAAACACCCCTTAGATGAGAAATCCATCAGAGCATGACCTGTCTTACCACATCCATAACACCATTCTATCTAAGTATACAATGACAAGGATGGGTCTTACTGTACTTAATATAAAGGATAAATGTACCTCCTATTACATTACCCTGAGAAGATGTCTGAGCTTGCTTATTATTCTGAGGCTATTTGAAACTCTGAGAAGGATAAATTAAAGAAAAAGGGGTTGGTTCCCTAGAAGTCCGTTGCTTCTGCTTCCTCTGAACCCCATTTAACTTGTGTTAATAGAACTAAGATTGGCTAGTTTTGTCCCTCTTATTTTGATTACTCTCCCTCAGTACAAACTTATCCTTCTCAATCTTCTCAAGATAAACTCTAAGCCTACTGATATCCAATTCACTAGTCAACATCGATGCCCTCTTTACCTGGATCAAATATGGAGAAAGGTTTGACACGAACATATTTATTTGGTTGCCTATGTTTGAAAAAATCACTAGAGCATACCTAGAGAGCTTGGTGAACTTCATCCCATACTTAGTCACCCTCATGAAGCCCTACTCAAGACTCAAACAATACCTAGCTCTCTCCTACTTCTCTTCCATTTGAAATAACTTATCCATAAATGACCTCTCAAACTCATCCTAAGAAGGTAGAACCACTCCTAGACTTCAAATCTTCTTTCAAAAATCATACCAAGACCTAGAGACATCTTTCAGCCTATAAGTAGCTAAGTCTACCCTGTCTACATCAAACATACTTATTAGCTCACCAGATCCTCTTAACCTCTTATATAAAGTTCTCCAGGACCTCAACAACTTTCGAACTAAAGAAATTTTAGGGAGTAAACCTCAAGAACTCCCTCACCCTCACAACCCCTACATGAAGCACAACTGGCTGAATGGAGAGAACCTGATATGGTTGTTGAATCTGTGCCATACTTTCTTAGACATCATGTGCATCATATTGCATAACTCTATGATGGTAATGTCTATGGAGGGTTGTTGTGGCTCTAGAGCTGGTGGAGCCTTATTCTACTAGTTGTTAATAGCCTAGTGAGTTGATCATTATGCAGGCATAATCTTAAATGCGTAAAGCATGATTCAGAAAGAGAGTATATCTTTGAGTCAAACTCCATAGCATGAAATAGATATCAATAAAGGGGAACTTTTCCTAAATGTTTTGTAGCCTCCGAATCATAGATGTTTTACTGTTACACCATAGATGTTTTGAATGTATCATACATATCAATAGTCCGAGTAAGTCG
>JBDJHY010188174.1:0-21564 GCA_039654485.1 Withania somnifera
TGCTGAAAAAGTACTTGGAGATAGTGAATGGACTAATCGAAAAGTTCGCCTATTTCCAAATAGTCAAAGTCACTCGAGGTGGAAACACCAAAGCAGATGCCCTCAGTAAACTGGCATCCTTTTATGAAGGCAGGAAAAACAAGGAGGTATTGGTTGAAGAACTCTACCACCTAAATATCAATGAAGTCAGCATTTTGGTGGTGGACGAGGTAGGCAACAATTGGATGACCCCTATCATAACATACCTCACATCAGGAGAGGTACCCTCCAATCCAGCTGAAGCCAGAAGAATTCGGCTCAAGGCCCCAAGGTATGTCCTGAGTGATGGAAAACATGACAAGAGATCTTTCTTACAACCCCTTCTGAGGTATATGGGACCAAGTCAAGTACATACTATGCAAGGTCCATGAAGGATCATGTGGCTACCACCAAGGGGCAAGAGGTTTGGAAAAAAAAATCCTGAGATGGGGTTACTACTGGCCTACCATGGTGCATGAGGCGCATAGTCCAGAAGTGTCTGAAGTGCCAACTCCATGCACCAATTACCAGGCAACCCAGATGGACTTGATTTCAATACAAGGTGTCTGGCCATTCGCCTAATGGGGGATTGACATTGTAGGGCCTTTCCCTGAAGCCCTAGGAAGGGTAAAATTCCTGGTAGTAGCCATTGACTACTTTACCAAATGGGTAGAGACAGAGCCTTTAGCCATAATCACTGGGTAAAAGATCTTGAAATATCTGATGAACTCATCCTTAAGGTACAACTCTTTGTCCCTTTATTGGAGAAGTCACTTAAGGAAAAGTTCTCCCTTTCCACTTGTTCAAGAGTGTAAGGGATAAGTCGCTGAGAGGACATAATAAAATAAAGTATTAGGACCAATAGAAAGCATAAAGTAAGCGGAACAGTTCATTCTATTGATAAGGGCATAAAAGCCAGGAATACTTACAAAAATAAAGACAAATAAAAAAAGTATAAAAGTTACAATATCCTAAAGAAGCTATACATTATCTCCACAGACGGGGTGGCTGTAGTGACCGTAGTAGTCACCTTTGCAGGGGCTGCGGCAACCTCAAAAGCCGTTTCAGGAGAAGGCTCAACAATTGAGCTTGGGGGACCCGCAGAGGCAGTCACGGTCACCTTGGCATCCAAAAACTCTGCGATGTCCGGATCAGCATCCTCATCGCAGGCTCTTAACTCCTCCACCATCTAAGGTAAAGAGCGTTGCATAATAAAGCAGATTAGAAACAACTTAGGACGGTTAAGAATAGCCCTAATCAATTCCTCTGTCACCCAAGACTCAGCACCGACATCGTAGCTGAACCAGTCACTCCGAAATGGAATATCCAGGTAGGCCCGAGCAACCTCATCCAATCCCACCGCCCTGGTAGCAGTAACAAGTGACTCGCTCATTAATGAGACATAGTCTAAAAAGGCGGTGCTCTTGGTGATCTTCTAAAAAAGGACCTTCGGCGAACTCTCCCTATCGGTCCATAAAGTTCGCCTTCAATAAATGTAAGCTCTACCTTGGCACCCCGCTGCTTCTCCTCAACCATTTTTACCCTCTCCTAGGCAGCCTTTACTTTCAGCTCGGCTGCCTTTATTTTCTCTCTCCCCTTTCTTCGGAGGCCTTCAAATGGGCTTCCAAGTCTATCCACTTCGCTCTCTCATGGAGGAACTCCTTAGATGCACCGTCCGCCCTCTCTATCAAGAAAGACGCCGTCTTAAACAAAGGCTGCAACAGCAAGGTGAATCAGTTGGGAATTAAGAGCTAAATCATCAAGGTAAAAATCATGAAAAAGAAAGAGAAGTCTTACTTCGCTAAGGTCGACCAGCGACGTATCCTCGGTAGGAGCCACCTAAGGGACCCTGGGCCTCTTCGACCTGGGCTCATGAACCGAGCTATCTCCCTAATCCCCTCCAAACTGCTCAGCAAGA
Source organism: Withania somnifera (assembly GCA_039654485.1). Classification (NCBI taxonomy): domain Eukaryota; kingdom Viridiplantae; phylum Streptophyta; class Magnoliopsida; order Solanales; family Solanaceae; genus Withania; species Withania somnifera. The sequence continues at coordinate 1,937 of JBDJHY010188174.1, forward strand.
TCGACGACTTCGGTAAAGCAAGTCGATGGGGGATTAATGCCTGCCCTAGCTAGCCCAGGTCCCGGGATTGGCTCGGTAAAAGGGTTGGAATGCCCTCTTTTCAACGGAACGAGGCTCACACACACCACTAAAACACAGAAAACATAAGAGTCAGCTTAGGTAGTGTACTAAAAAACCTTAATAAAAATAAACTTCTAAACTACCTGGGTCCCCTTCAGGTAGGACCTCCTCGTACGGCACTACCTCGCCACCCGGGTTAAAAGCACTGATGTATTCCTGGAATATATCAGCATCGGTGAAACAACAGTGCTGAGGAGGAATTCTGTCGACGAGGTCAAGGTCTAAGAGATCGATGTTGTAAGGCGTCACATACCTAATTCGACCAAAGTTTCAAGCCGAAAGAAAAAGGCGTCTGTCTAACCTAAAAAAGAAAAACTTTCCCTTCCAATCGGACACCTTGGAAGGAAGAAGGATTCTAAAACTACGGAGTGCGCTAAAAAAGTACTACTCCCTCAAAACACCCAAGTTTTTTACGGTAAAAAAATATTTGAATAGGTCTATATATTGCACCGCCCCAACATTGTGGCAAGCCAGGGTAAAACCCACCAGGGTGCGTACTCATTATAGGTCAATTGGGCAAGGTAGAGATTAAGAGATTCCAGAACACCGAGTAATAAGTGAAATATTGGAAACCTCAACCCAGCCACTATGTGCTAAATATACATGGTGCAAAACCCCAAAGGAGGGAAGCAAGCCCTGTCACTAGCAGAAGGGAGGACAAATTCAAAATCAGAAGAAAAGTGGTATTTCCTGAGAAAAGGCAATAAATAGTCAACAGTAAGACTACTCGATACTCTTAAAAGCTCTAAATCCTATCACCCAGAATCCAGGGGGAAAGCAGTCAAAGACTGCACCAGGGGTAGATTGTTACCCACCCGATACACCCTTTCCTCATTCCCAAAAGAAGGAGAAGAAGATAAAGGAGAATAAGATGAAGGAGAAAAAGATGAAGTAGAAGAAATAGACATACTTACTGTTTATGAAAATACAGGAAGAGGAGCAAGATGAAGATGTTAAGGCAAAGGAAACCTCTGATGAGGGAAGAACAAAAAGGGTTAAACTAGAAGGAGAAATTTGGAATCCCAAAGAATAATAAATGAAAAAGGAGGTGGGACTATTGAAATACTCTAGTAATTCCAAAGAACAGTAATTATGACGTCTATTGGGTAGAAAGTGAAAAGGCGCTGCAATAAATATCGTCTGTTCTTTAGGCAAATCTTACAGAAGGCGATACGTCTCCCACATAAAAATTGACATGTGTCAACAAAGTGGGGAGATTATGACACATGGAAAGAAAAAGAGGGAAAACATAACGACCCATTAAAAACTCCAGCCTTACCCCTTTTAAAAAAGGAATGGAGGTAACACCTAGGTTATCGATCACCTCGGTAAAATAAGTGACAAGTCAACTATAGTCAAGGGACCCTGTAAAGTCAGAATTACCTCAGCTGTAATACGACTTCGGATTAGTCACCTCGGTCATGGGCTAGCTCATCTAAAAGACGGCTTCTCATCTCGGTGACGAACTATCTTAGCTCACCCCAGGACCTCAAGAGGGACGTCTGCAAGCTAGATGGAATGTATAAATCAGGCTATGATTTAACACACAACAATGGCCATCTATTGACCTCGGGGACACCCCGCTCATCCCCACACAAGGACATCAGTAAAATGGCGTAAACACACACATTGACTCCTGGAGGGGGACTACTGTAGAATAGTAGTAGTAATTAGAAATAATATTTACCTTTAATGATTGGTATTTACCATTAAAGGCACGAGTACTACCATAATTAGAAAAGGACTCCTAATAGAGAAAGAATCATATAAGGATTGTGATACCATAGTTATGGTAGAATTACTATGATTAGATGCAGTAATTAATGTAATACCAAAAATCCCTCCGGACTCGTATCAGTACCAAACTTGGTCATCAGAAACATCCATAAAAGCCCAAGAAATTCAGAGGCAAAGGTACGCTCATTATACTATGCTAAAACATTATTGGGATTCTCTTATCGCTGAGTACTAACTTAAGCATCGGAGAATTACCTCGGGGACCACCCTGGGATCTGTTTTGCAGGCACTTGCTCATACATTGTTGTTGATCGTGATTATAAGGTGTGTTTGTCTTCTGTTATTTTGTTGATGATCTTTTTAAGACTCATCAACTTCAAAAAAAAAATTTGTATTAAATCAACGAACTCTCTAAGAGTGTGCTTGTACACTAAAATTGTCTTTTCTTCTTTTGAATAGAAGAGTCATGTATATGCAAATCATGTTGAAGAAAAAACATATACTAGACAAATCTTACTTCCAACGTAAACGACTTGAACCCCAAAAATATCATACAAGAATCTGAAATATTGTCATTATTTTATATTCTATATAACTTAGATATACTTAGAATCTTGATTCTAAAAATCTATCCTCATAAAATGTATAAATGAAGTAATTAAAAAAAGAAAACCAAGGGCCCTTTAGTTAACAGATAAAATACTAATAAAGTATTAAACATGGTGTTTCAAAACAAATTCAGACCAAGTTGTTGTTCTCACCTACAGAATGATTATTCACAAAAAGTCTGGTCAGTTGTTGAAGTTCCAAGGCGACCCTAATTGTGTCAGCTGAATTTGCCAAAATCAAATCAACCTGTTCACCCAGCCAGCAGAATTAACAATAGAAAAAAAAACTGACGAAGTGGGACGGTTTTATAGGGGAGATTCTTCACTAATTTTGCTGGTTTAGTGAAATTTTTTACATATAAATTTATTATCTATGTAAAGCATATACGTTGTTCATATGAACCCTATATCCACAAGCTGCATCCCACACCCGCTACTGGTTAGAGGCGGATTCCTGATGTATATAAGTTTTATGGTTCAATACTTAAAAAGTACGTTTTTTAGTATTGAACCCTCTTATATTTTTTAATTATGAGTTCAAATATATCAATTTTTACAAACAATTTATACTCAATGTCAAAAATATTGAGAAATCCAATAGCATAAAACTGCATCTATCATCATCACGAGGATGGAGATGGATTGCTGAGTTTAACTGAACTAATTAAATGACGTGACACTTTATTATTACAGACTATGCAGACTACATACATACCTCAGAAGGAGTTCCGACTGTGGCACGTAGGGTTGTGGTTGCTCGAATAAGCAAATCCAACCTACGCCACCATTTCGGCCCTGTCGGAGTTGCTGAAACCTCCTGGTCAAGTGGGTTCTCCATTTTCTCCTTCGACAACGTTTGTTCCACATGGAAATAAGGACATGTTTTATATTTATGAAGGTACTTTTCTGCATTGGGAATTAAGGGTGTCAATGGACCGGGCCGGTCCGGTTCAAAGAAAAATATTGGTTCGGATCGCTTCTGGTCCTGTTTGAAAAAATTTTGCATCGAGTTAATCTGGTTCAATTACTTGATCAAGACCGGTCCAACCCATATGAACAGTGTCGGGTCTGACTCACTATGTACAGTGTCTGTTTTTAAAAAAATTTTAAAGCGTTTAATTCATACAAATATATATTTATATAATTTAAAATTAGTACGATTATACAAAGTTATTAATAATATTTATTTATATTCTAAAGATATATACTATATAATATATATATATATATATAATCTCATTTGTGTTGAACTATAACACCCCAAACTACTGATAGCATGGGCTAATATCTTAAGAAAAAATAGCATCATGAGATGGCATAGAGGGTGGATGAGAATAATTCAGAATAATACAGGCAGAAAAGTCTATGGCTTTGCCGAAAATCCTATTTATGCCCGTTTAAGATGGAGAAGCCGTTGTAGGGCGACGTTGGACTCGTAAATGGACTATCCTTAACAGGATTTGACTGAATTATTAACCCTGTAAAAATTAATCCGACACAACCATCATAATGGTCTTATTTCATTATGGTATAAGAGTCATGGTACTAGTAGTAATACGTGTTATATGTTCAACACACTTTCGTTAATGAATATCATTAAAAAATAATCTACTGTTAAAAATAGTAAAAAAGAAGAATATGATATACCTCGAGACTTAGATCTTCTTAATAGGTGGAAAATTTCTAAAGTCCAACCCAAGGTTATATACCAGATGGGTATTTTTGAAAAATTAGGATTAAAACAAGTTATAATAACAACTGAGGAAACTATTACTGTTGATAATGATCATGCAACCTTCAAATCATTATCTGAAAGTTATTTATCTCCTTATAAGACAACGCATAGATATATGCATATTAGATTAATACAAGTTGCTTTTAAACCACTAACATTGAGAGGTTTGCCAAAAGATGAAAGAAACCAGAACTGAAAAAAGTCTATTAGAGGGATTGGACAAACCAGCCTTGCATATGACTCAGTATATTTTAATGCATATCCTAATTTGCAGATATCTTTAAGTGATGAAAATTCTTTAAATACCCTTATATTAAGCATAAAGTTGCATGGTTATAACTATTTGCCAGGTACAAAGGTTATATGTATTTGTTATAGAATTTATTATAAGCCACTATATACTTTGAATTCAATGTGTAAAATAACGGATTTTAAGAATGAAACTATTATAATAGAAATCAATTTTGGTAGGTCAAGAGTTATCACTAGAAGACCTATAAAATGAGATGAAATTGATTTTCCCAAAGAGTGGGTTATTAAGGATTCGGCTCCACCTCAAAATAATGGTAATACAGAGATTACTTAAATTGAAAAGGATGTAATAAAACTGTTAAAATAAGATTTTCTTAACATGCTTATATTATGAATCAGGTGGACAATATAGGTCTCTCATCCAGACTTATTAGATTTATATCTTATCATATTTTCTCCTGTTGATTATATTGTTAGTTCTCCTTCAAGAGCATCTACTTCTCAGATAAGAGAAAATTATAAAGTTAAATTGGATAAATATAATATTATTAATGTTATACCAGATCTGGTTTCTACTATTTCGGAAATGAATTTTTCAACTGGTGTTTAAAATGAATCAGAACATAATTGATTTTAGTTTAAGATCACTGACAAGAAAGAAAATCGTAAATGAATTTTTTCAATCTAAATGAAAATAATTTAAAGGATGGTTATATCAAAACTTTGATAAAGATCAAAGAATTTTTTACCAAGAGGAATCTTATAAAGACCTCTCTTTGCATATCAGGACGATTAGCTTTGTTCCACGGTTTACAGCAAAGTATGTTGGTAATTATATCTACATGATAAAAAGAGATTATAAACTAAGTACGAGGGAAGTTTCTAAACTCATTTTACCTCTACAGCAATCCTTTCATCTAGAGAAGGATGATCAAATTGCCTATTTTCAACTTTTTCAAAACTATATTGAAAATAATATTGTAGTCATTATCTCACAACATATTGATGCTCTAATAAAACAACAAAACTATGTTAATATTTATATGAGTATTTTGGGTGAACAGATTATATCTCTTCATAGTAGAATTGAACGACTAATTTCAAATTTTTCAAAAGTTGAATATATCAAAGAAAAGAAAAAGGAGCAAGAAGAGGATATTGCTTCTACTATCCAACCTCCTCCTGATATTAAAGGTTTTAAATTGAAAAATATTTCTGATTTAGAAAAATGGGTTGAAGAGAAATTCAAGGGTCTTCAAACTAGTCCTTTGAGTCTTGATGATGAATTTGATCTTTCTGGAGATGATTATAGAAAAAAATCTCCAACGAAATTAATAAAATTTTTGAAAAGTTTGTGAGAAAATCGATCCAATAGATATATTATTATCCTAGATTAACTCATCAAGATGTTTAAACTTTACCTTAGTTCATAGAATTCTAATGTATATCACTATTTGCAAAATTAATAAGAATCATGATAAAGCCATTGCTGAAATAATTATAGCAGGTTTCACAAGACAATCAAAAGATTGGTGAGATAATTACTTAACCCATAAACAATGTTGTATAATACTAGATTCTACAATGACTTAAGAAGATGGACAATAAGTAGGAAATGCAGTTTAAACCTTAGTCCTTATTATCATAGAATATTTTTCGGGTAGATGGTCAGATAATAGTTAGACCATTAGGACTGTGCTCGAAAATCTAAGGTGTAAAACCCTCACATCTTTTAGGTGATATAAGGATGTATTTCTATCTAGGGTTATGAAATTACCAGAGTGCAATAGTTCTCACTGAAAATTCAAATTTATAGATGGTCTCCACGTATTATTTGTGGAAAGAGTTAGAAAAATCTTAAAGGTAGTAACACATGTATTAAATATGAAGATTATACATACGGTAGGCTTATAAGTGTTTACATTACAGAAGGTTTGATCTTATGTAATGAAATTAGGTTAAATCAACAAACTGCTAAACATTGTCTCAATGAAAGACAACAATAAGCAAATTCTCTCAACAATTTGCAATGCACATGCCCCAAGAGTCCAAAGAGTCTTATAAACATAAACATAAAAATAGAGAATTTCATAAATTTAAAAAGAAGCAAATGGAAAAGAAAGCTTCTAGGAAAAAAGCTTATAACGAAAGAAAATAATTTATTAAATCTAAGAATTCTAATGCATGTTATAAATGTGGAAGAATTGGACATTATGTCAAAAACTGTAAATTAAAAGAAAAATTAAAAATATCAATATTGATGAAGATTTAAAAGATTCTCTTTATAAAGTCCTGCTGGAATCTTCTTCAGAAAAAGAATATTGTAAGCAATGAAAGTGATACTTCTACTGATGAAGACTTATAGTACCAAAATAATCATGTAATGAAGATGATTGTATACCTTGTCAAATGGGTCAACCCTGCAAAGGAAAAGAGAATGATGAGTTCTATAATATATACTCTCAATTCAAAGATTTGGATATTAATGTCATTAATAATGATAATATTCTGAAAATTCTCAAGATAATAAAAGATCCTGAGATTAGATCTCAGATCATTGATAAGCTTGAACAAGAACCAGCTACTAGTTATACGAGAAATAAGGATGACATTCCCACTCCAAAAGGACCTTATAATTTATCTGAAGTAAAAAAACTTCTTCATAAGAAGCATACTACTAGTACTCCTACTACTATAGAAGACCTAGTAATTGAGATTGATAATCTCAAAAAAATAATTCATGAGCTTAATAAGAGAAACTCGATATTTGATGAAAGAATGTGTAAATTCAAAGCAAAAGACTTTCAGCCAGATATTCTAGGAAAAACAGTTGATAAAGAAGAAGATCAATTCTTACAAACTTTGCAAATGATCCTTTCACAAAAATTATATATAAAAATCACTCTATTAATAAATTATAATTTTAAAAAAAAAACTATTGTGTTGCTGGATAGTGGTGCAGATGTTAATTGCATCAATGAAGTATTAATACCTTCAAAATATTTTCATAAGACTACTCATAGTTTGAGAAATGCTAGCGGGCACAAAATGAGTATTGATTATAAATTACCAAAGGCTTATATTTGCAAAAACAAGGTTTATACCCCATAATCTTTTATTCTAGTAAAACACAGTTCAAATAAAATTATACTTGGAGTACTATTTTTCATTCATATATACCCCATTGCTAGATGGAATGCTAATGGTATCACTGGAACATTTGAAAATAAAAAATTATATTTGAATTTATTACCCAACCATTTTAAAATTATAAATGAAATCGGAGATAATATTACTCTAATAAATAAACAAATTAATTTTATTAAAATGAAATTAATATTCTTACTATTGACAATATTTTATAAAAGCCTAAACTGAGTGAAAAATACAATTTATATATAACCAATTTTCTTTACAGATATGTGGCGTCCATCCTAATTCTTTTTGGGAAAGAAAAAAACATGTTGTAAGTCTTCCGTATGAAGAAAGTTTTTCTGAAAATAATATTCCTACAAAAGTTAGGCCATGTCAAATTATGCAAAAATAAAATTGAATCTTTATTAAATAAAGGTCTCATAAGACATTCTAAATCTCCTTGTTCATGTAATGCTTTCTATGTTAATAAACAGGCCGAGCAAGAACGAGGAGTTCCCAGGTTAATTATAAAGTATAAACCACTTAATAAAATTTTAAAATGGATTACATATCCTATTCTAATAAAAAAGACTTATTAGATAGATTAATAATGCTATTATATTTTCTAAATTTGATTTAAAATTAGGATATTGGCATATTCAAATCTCAAAAAGTGATAGATATAAAATAGCCTTTAATGTCCCAATAAGAAAATATGAATGGAATGTTACGTCATTTGGGCTGAAAATGCCTCATTTGAATTTGAGAAAATCATGAATGATATTTTTATACCATATTGTAATTTTATAATTATTTACATTAATGATATACTAGTATTTTCTAAGAACATAGAAACGCATTTTAAACATCTTGATTTTTTCAAGAAAATTATTATACAAAAAGGCTTGGTTATATCTGAGCCAAAAATGACGCTTTTCCAATCAAATATTTGCAAGATGGCAGGCTTTATTAAGCCCCTTATATTTTCAAATAGATTATATTAACGGACAAACTAATTGGGTTCCTGAGTTTTTAACAAAAGAATATCTGAATAGTTAATATGTTTAATAATAAAGAAATGAGACCCTCATTTCAGACCTCCTCTATTAGGCAGAGCTGGAATCGGTAATAACAGGTTAATAGCTCAAATGAGAAACAAGCTACTTATAGCAGCTGATATTGCAAGTTCTAGTTCATCTACTGATCTTAATACAGATCATCCATTATATAAGGAATTTATAGAGTTCGTAAAGAATAAGCACGGGGATAATACAAATCCTTCGTATTTTTCATCTCTCAAAGAAGAAACAGAAACTACTGAAGACTACGGACAAAATACTAAAAAGGAAATTATATTGTTCCCAGATAATAGTGATCTAAAATGGAAGGAAGATCCATGGAGAATTATGGATAAATACTTCAATGGAGAATCATATGTTTCACTGACTTATAAATCGCGAATGCATTTTAAAACCATATTGGTATCTTTGGGATCGCAGAATTCCAACACTTTTTCCCTTATAATTCAAAAAATATTTATAATTTTTCTAAGATCATTATAAAGAAGATATTGACACCAGAAGAGTGGGGAATAAGTACCCTAAGAGAACGGGATTATATACACCCACAACAGAAAGTACCAGTTAAATATAATTACTGGATTATAAGGAGTCTTTTCAAAAAAGCTTGTTATATGAAAATGAACAGTGAAAGAACTCATGGCTTATAAAAAATTTCCAAAATATTCATGGGCAGGATATTACAACATGGTTCTGTTAATGATGGACATTATATGGTCTTGTTTACGTTATGTTAATATCTTAATAAAATAGTATCATGAGATGGCAGAGAGGTTGGGCGAGAAGAATCCATGGTTTTATCGGAAGTCCTACTTATGCCCGTTTAAGGCCAAGGATGTCGTGTTAGGGCAATGTTGGACTTGTTAATGGACTATCCTTGATAGGATCTGATAAAATATTTTTCTCTTAAAAATTAATCTTGCAACGCCATCATTATGGTGTATTTTTATCTAGGGCTATGGAATTAACAGAGTGTAATAGTTCTCACTGAAAATCAAAATTTATAGATGGTCTCCTAGCATTATTTGCGGAAAGTGTTAGAAAAACTCTTATAGATAATAACACATGTATTAGATATTAAAATTATACATATGGTAAGCTTATAAGTGTATGCATTACATAAGGTGGTATAGGTGTTATATGTTCAACACACTCTTTGTAATGAATATTATTAAGAAACAATCTACTATTAAAAACAATAGGAAGGAAAAATATGATATGCCCCAAGACTTAGATCTTCTTAATAGGTGGACAATTCCTAAGGTCCAACCCAAGGTTATATACCAAATGGGTACTTTTGAAAAATTAGGATTAAAACAAGTTCTAAAAACAACTGAGGAAACAATTACGGTTGATAATGATCATGCAACCTTCAAATTATTAACCGAAGGTGATTTATCTTCTTATAAAACAATGCATAGATTTATGCATATTAGATTACTACAAGTTGCTTTTAAACCACTAAATTTAAGAGTTTTTCCATAAACATTTATAGAAGCTTTAAGAGATGGAAGAAATCAGAACTGGAAAAAATCTCTTATAGGAACTGTACAAACCAGTCTTGCATATGACCCAGTATATTTTAATGCATATCCTAATTTGCAAATTTCTTTGAGTGATGAAAATTCCTTAAATTCTCTTATACTAAGTATAAAATTGCATGGTTATAATTATTTGCTAGGAACAGAGGTTATATCTATTTGTTATAGAATTTATAATTAGTCATTATACTTTAAATCCAATGTGTAAAATGATGAATTTTAAGAATTAAATTATTTTAATAGAAACTAATTTTGGTAGGTCAAAAGTTATCTCTAGGAGACCTATAAAATAGGATGAAATTGATTTTTTCAAAGAATGGGTTATTGAGGATGCAGCTCCACCTCAAAATAATAATAATACAAAAATTACTGAAATTGAATAGGATAATAATAGAACTTTAAAATAAAATTTTCTGAAAATGCTTATATTATGAATCAAGTAGATAATATGAGTTTCTCATCTAGACTTATTAGATCTGTATCTTCCCATATTTCTCATGTTGATTACATTGTTAGTTCTCCTTCAAGATCTTCTATTTCTCAAATCAAGGAAAATTATAAAGTTAAATTGGATAAAGATAATATTGTTAATGCTATACCGGATCTGGACCCTACTAAGTCCGAAATGAACTTTTCCACTAGAGTTCAAAATGAATAAGAACATAATTGATTTTAGTCTGGGGTCATCGGAAAGAAAAATGATCGCAAATGAATTTTTAAACCTAAATGGAAAAAATTTAAAGAATGGTTATATCAAACTTTGATGAAGATCAAAGAAAAACTTCCCAAGAGGAATTTTATAAAGACCTCTTTTTACATAATAAAATAATAAACTTTGCTCCATAATTTATGGCGAAGTATGTTGGTAATTATATCTCCATGATAGAAAGAGATTATAAATTAAGTACGGTAGAAATTTCTAAATCCATTTTACCTCCACAACAATCTTTTCAAATAGAAAAGGATGATCAAATTATTTATTTTTTAGCTTTTTCAAAACTATTTGAAAATAATACTCCAGTCATCACCTCACAACATATTAATACATTAATAAAACAACAAAACTATGCTAATATATATGAGTGTATTAGGTGAACAAATAATATATCTTCATAGAAGTATTGAAATATTAATTATAAATATTTCAAAAATGAAAAATATCAAATAAAAGGGAAAGAAGCAACAAGAGGTCACTACTTCTATTATCCAACCTCCTCCTAATATTAAAGACTTTAAACTGAAAAATATTTTTGATTTAGAAAAATTCAAGGGTCTTCAAATTAGTCCTCTAAGTATTGACGATGAATTTAATCTTTCTGGAGATGATTATAAAGAAAAAATCTCCAATAAAATTAATAAGATTTCTAAAAAATTTGCGAGAAAACTAATAGCGAATGTATTATTATCTAAGACCAACTCCTCAAGATGTTTTATTAGAAGAACAAAAAATTATGTTAAAAATAGTTATAGTGGTAAAGAAATTTATAAATGGAACATTGATGGTTATACGGATAGACAGATATTTACCTTAGTTCGTAGAATTCTAATGTATAGTACTATTTGTAAGCTAATAGGAATCATGATAGAGCTATTGCTGATATGATTGCAGAAGGTTTTACAGGTCAATTAAGAGGTTGGTGGATAATTATTTAACCCATGAACAACACTGTAAGATACTAGATTCTACAAAGATCCAAGAAGATGGACAAACAGTAGGAAATGCAATTTATACCTTAGTTCTTACTATCATAAAATATTTTTCGAGCAGATGGTCAGATAATAGTGAGACTATTAGAACTATGCTTCAAAATTTAAGGTAGAAAACCCTCACATCTTTTAGGTGGTATAAGGATGTATATTTATCTAGTGTATGGAATTACCAGAGTATAATAGTTCTCACTAGAAATCAAAATTTATAGATGGCCTCCCAGGATTATTTGCGGAAAGAGTTAGAAAAACTCTTAGAGGTAATAACACATGCATTAGATATGAGATTATACATATGGTAAGCTTATAAGTATTTGCACTACGGAAGGTCTAGCTTTATGTAATGAAATTAGGTTATATCAACAGATTGTTAAGGATCGTCTTAATGAAAAACAACAATTAGGAGAATTCTGTCAACAATTTGCAATTAATATGCCCTAAAAATCTAAAGAATCTTATAGACACAAACATAAAATGAAAAATTATAGTGAATGGCATAAAAGAAAAGAACAGAAAAGAGAGATCTAGGGAAAGAAGTTATAATGAAAGAAAGGATTATATAAAATAAAAAGTCATAATGCTTGTTACAAATATGGTAGAATTGGCCATTATGCCAACCACTGTAAATTAAAAGAAAAAATTAAAAATCTTAACATGGATGAAGATTTAAAAGATTCTCTTTATAAGATCATGATGGAATATTTAGAAAAAGATAAAATATATGGTAAGAAGTGGAAGTGTGTATTGGGAACTTCCATGGGTCTGCTCCATGCAAAGTCTTTGTATTGGGAAGGGTGTGTACGGACACTATTTACTTTTCAACACTCCTTTGCATTATATCCTTATGTGCTTGGTTGCACTCCTTGAGGCTTATGGGGGAAGTTCCATTAGGTTACTTATCTGCTGATGTGTTGGTTGTTAGATGGCGTTTTGGCTACTTTTCCATGTGGTTTATTACTTTCCTTGCCTTAGTTACTCTTATGTTCAGTGGTTACATTCCCGATGTTCCTCTTTCTCTTATTGGTCCTTCCTTGTGCTGGTTACATTGGAGCTTTAGGTACGTGTCGCGTTTGGTCATAATTTTCTTGTGGCCTAGGTCCTATGTGTTAGACCCTGATAGTTAGTGTTCCTTCTTACTTTTTAGATGATGATGTACACATTGATAGCTAATCCTTCACCGCACATATTCTCTATTATTGCAGTCACCCCTTTATATTGTTTATTATGTACGATTGCCCTATTTTCTTATGATAACTCTTTACCTTTCATTGCTTACTTTTTCCTGGTCGACCTATAATTCCTATTGGTACCCTTTTTTTTTTGTTACATATGCTATACTCTGTATCTCTTTGCGATGTGGTTCCTAAAATGAGTCATTAGAGCGGATGCGATTGTGCAAGCTAGTTTTGTGTTGTTCAGGAGATACGACGAGCAATCAACGTTCATGCTGGTTGGTTTTCCTTCTATTGTTAGAGGGTGCCAGTTGGATTCTATATAGATATTTCATAGCTTGTTCCCCATTCTGGTTTGTATTATTTATTTTGTTCCATGTATAGATGATTTATAACCACGATGCCAAGTATTGAAAGTTATTTCCTGTCATGTATCTCTATTTTTATCTTCTTATTTTCCTCTCTTTTCTTTTCCCTTTGGAACTTAATACTGGTCGACCGCTATTTACTCTGGGCCAGGTTTAGGCTTATCTACACGTGGGGTGTAGACGTCATCATAATTTAGTTCTTGGGTCGTGACATTAAAATAAAGGAAGATAACAACATCGGAATAAAAAAGACTTACTGAACCACTTTGTTGATAATATTGAAAAAATATTTCAACATTTAACACATTTCTTTAATCATCCTATTTAATTTATTAGTATTAACACTTGGATTGATTGGTTCGTACTTTTCAAAATCAACGACTCCATATCTAAGATATGCTTCTGTTGAATGATGGGCGGACAATAGTTCTTTGATTTTTTTTCTTCTTTGGATCTGGAACCAATCCTTTATTTCTTCATTTTAATCGAATCCAGTAACTGATGAATACTATAACATACATTGCATTGCTTCTCAATGAATCTCAATGGTGTCCAATCTGTTATCATCTCGGGCTGAATGCGCTCTCCAATTTAATTAGTGACATTGAAATATTTATGAGTCTCTGGCTAGTGTTGATAAAACGAAAAAACTTGCTTGCTCCCCCTGGCACCAATCCAGCGGGTTAACTTTCTGGCTAATTTCTTTTTTCCTCCAGAGCCCGCAATAAATAAAGACTTAGTTCTTCCTTGACTCCTTCTCGTGAGGTAACCGGTATTCTATTACAAACTCTAGTGTTAGTAAAAGCAGACAAACATTCGCCTTCCTTTTGGAAGATGATGATGATGACTCATCAAAATTAGAAGGCTAATCAGATGGGTTAGTAAGATTGGTTGGTTATGGCATTATCAAGTATAGTGGTCATTTAAAGATTTCAAGTGATCATTCGCTTCAACCACAACATCAAACAATTGAGGTTCTTCATCAGGTTTAATTTCTAAACCTCTAAAATGCTATGTACAAGATTCAACAATTGTTGTCTGTTTTAAAGAAGAATTTAGTATATCTCCAATTAATAAAATAGGGGAAATAGGAAAAAAATATTTGTAAAATTTTCAAGCATTATGCCAATAACGTCTTTGTTGAAATCGTATTTAAATTTATATTCAGAAAACAATAGAGATATTTTAGGTACATAAGGTAGAATAGAACAAATAGTGGGACAATATTTAGACAAAAATACCTTAGTAGCATTGTAAAAAATTTCTAAAAATATTTCTTATTGTCTAATTAGGGCCTAATCAGAATTTTGTAACATAAGCGGAGGTGTTTTGCAATATTGTTAAAAGTCACACGAATGGGCTTCCTACATCTGTGACAATCTTTTGAAAATAAATAAGTTGGATTCCATCTAGTTTCTATTTCTTCGGACATTAAACTAGGTTTTGGAGTAAACTGTGCAAATTTTACTTTAAATTTTATAAGCCTACTCCTTCTATTGTTACCTTGAAAAAATCTTACTACAAGTCTTAATTTTCAAGTACAGGTTCAAAAAAGCAAGATTTCCTTAACAATTAAATGATATATATGAAAAGCACACCTAATATGAAAAATATCTTCAAGTGGTGGAGAATAACTTGTCAATACCGGCAGTGTTATTAGATGCATTTCAAAAGCTACACATAAAATTTTACCATTCAGATTATAATAGTTAGCAACTTTAGTAATTGTATCTGGAATAAATTCTGCATCATTCGTACGATTTTCATCATATAAAAAAGATAAAATTTATTTTTGAATTATAAAATTACTATATATCTAGTGGAGAGTAACAGTTAAATAATCATTTTATTTACTGCACGACCAAGATTAGAAGTTAGAGAAACTCTACATGAAAGATTAAGAAATAGGGTACGTAAATAAAATGAATATTATCCATATAATCTAAAAGAATCTAACCGATATTTACTTCTAGAAATAGCAACAAATATTGAATTATAAATTTTTTGTATATAAAAAACAAATGCATCAGAAGAAGTAAAAGTGAAAGGCAAACAATCTACATATATCATTTTCGGTGTTTCTAAACGGTTTTTTTCTTTCTTATATTTTTGCATTAATTTACCCTTTTTTGGATTTACTCTACTCTATTTCGATCTCCCTTCCTTAACACTAGTTACTTTGTCTCATTCTACTTTATGTTTAGTTCTATAATGTCTCATCAAGATTCTCGTCCCCCCTGCATACTCCCATATTATGCAAAAATACTTGCTTACAAATAATGCATTTTGCGGTTTCAGTTTCTGTTATATCATCAAACAATGTCCATACAACAACAATTTTTTAATGTTCTCTAGAAGGTCTAAGAGGTTTAGGAGCAAAATTAACAGATTAAGGGGACGAGACATTAGATTCTGATTGTTATCATCATCATCATCATCATCATTAAGCTCGTCAAGATTATTAGTATCATTCTTTTCTAATTTATTATCTTATTCTATTCCGTAATTTTCTTGAAAATCGGCATAATTCATATTATGTATACCCACACCCCCATCATATTCAAATTATATTTCAGGTTCAATAGCACTACGAGGTGTAACAGCAGACATAACAATTATAATTTCTAGTACTATGTGGTACCTTTAGCAAAAGGTAAACCTATTTTTTTCTTGTTTCTCGGAATACTTCTGCGATATAAATTTTTAATATTTTTACCCATTTTTCTTAGTCTATCCATATTAAAAATTATAATATTAATACTAGGTGTAGCAGCAGACATAACAATTATAATTTCTAGTTTTATGTGGTACCTTTAGCAAAAGGTAAACCTATTTTTTTCTTGTTACTTGGAATACTTTTGCACAATAAATTTTTAATATTTTTACCCATTTTCCTTAGTCTATCCGTATTAAAAACTATAATAGTAAAATTTTGAAGAACAAAAATAATATAATTTCTAATAGTAAATAAAATTAAAAATTAAAAAATTAAAAGTAAGAGATAATACGATTATATCAAATTGTCTAAGTAATTGATCAATTGAACACTTAAAAGTTGAAAACTTCCACTTGATCACTTGATGTTGCTAATAATTATAAAATAATAAAATAGAAAGTTAATTGGGAAAAAGTAGAACACTTTTGTAGGAGTAACATTGAGAGAGATTAAAGTGGTATCTATTGAATTTTTTTTGGAAAAATTTATTTTTAATAAAATGGTCAAAACAACAGTTATGGACCCTTGGCAGTGGTCAAATGAGCCCAATGGCTATTTCAATTTTATTTTTAGATTAGGGCCAGTTCTTGTCTAGTGAACTGTTTCAAATGGTTAACCCGGTTCGGCCTGGGACCAGATGGACCAGTCACTGTTCTGGTCCGGTTAGTCTTAGATTAGATTGAAACAATATATTTTTGGCTGGTTTTCCCGATCAGGACGGTCCACTGGACAAGTTTACTCTGGACCGGTAGAAGTTGCTTTGTTTGTCCCATTTGGAATTATCACTTGATTATTTTTAATACATGAGATCTATGCTGTATTCATGAGATTTTGTCTCTTTGTCATTCTATCAAGATCTTATGACATGTTCCACTAAAGTGTTTGAGCAAGATGGAAAAAATATCCCTCTAACTATCTACGACCCGAAATCGAGTTGTGATTGATAAGTGGTAAAATTACCACTTTTTGAGGTCTTCTTGTGCTAGATGATTCACTATTTTATTATGATAAAATGCCTTTTATATCGTGCGCTAATGTCGTTTCAGGTAAAACGTGAATAACATGTGTTAATTCAGGAAAAATGTGAATACAAGCATGGAGAAGAAAAAAAGGGATGAAATGGATATGAAAATAGCTACTACTAGAACTGGTAACATCAGCAGCCTTCGCGATTCGGAGACTCAGCTCGCGATCGCATGGGTCAGCCTGGTTAATGACATCTCAGAGCACTACGCGATCGCAATTAGGAAAGAATTCATCTACTCGATCGCGAGGCCTTTAACGTGATCGCGATGCAGTACTATTTCACTAATGCGATCATGAGGTATTATCACGCGATCGCGATGAAGGACCTTCTAACCACTCATGTATACTTGATCAGCCCTAATTGCTCAAAATCTTTGGTTGCCAAGACAAGTTCTTAGGCTTTTTCATATCTTAAGAGAGAGAAACACACCACTACTACACTTTGGGGTGAAGATTTGGATGACACCATTGATGTATTTTTACCTATTTGTTCTCACCTTGCTTTGTATTGGATATTTATAGTGTGTAGTCTTTTTTTCTTGTTTGAATATTGAAATATAGATATTTCTAGGTTTATTCAAGATTGTTGGTTTTAGTTTTCTCTATTGCTTTTATATAAATTACCTACTTATTGATTTGTATTTGGGTTTGATAGATTTAAATCATTGTAAGCCTATTGTGTGCCAAAGGGAGTAGCTAAACCTAGGTGATGTCCATTTATCCTTGCTTAGCTTGAGAAAGTAAGTCAGGATTGGAAACTTTGATTTAGCATGAAATGAGTGTTTTCCTCATTAATGGATTTGAGCTAGAGATAGTAAAATCATAGTGTAGCCGAATTGAGTTGTTTTGCATGCCCTTTAGCTTGGTTCGAGAGAACAAGCAAAGGAAGGTTTGTTAGTGTTCAAGAGAAACTAATTGGAACTCAAACTAACCTTTAAAACCAGGTATAATCAATTTAGTATTTAGTTTAATGTAATGGATCATTGGTAGAATTAATTACCTTAATTGTTGTTTGCTCTTGATTGGTTTGTGAAGCGATTAATCAAACATTTGTTTTTATTTTATTTGTAGTTCTGTGACGCCTTTTCATACTTTTAACCCCCCCATTCTGTGTTAAATGATTCGAGTCTAAATAGTTGTGCTTTATTTTTCTATTCGTACTCTATTGCCTTTACATTATTCCATGTGGATTCGACCCCGACTCACAAGTTGGGTAAATATATTTTGACAACTACCGTGTACACTTTTAGATTGGTTTCGGAGTGTAATTGAGTGATATCACTGATTATGTCTATATCTCACTTGCAGACAAGCCTAATTCTGGCCTAGACCAAGCAGCGGTGGGCCAGTAACAAGGACCAATGAAACAAAGAGAAAGAGATAAAGAGGAGAAGTATAAATATGACACGAATAACATATAACTAACATAACTCACCAAGTCCTATTATCATAGATGTAGAGCATCTACATACAAAAAGAACAAGATGTAACCCACGATGGGAAAAAATTGCAAAATAGCTATGCAAGACCCAACTAGGATAACTCTGATATTGGAAGGAAAACTGGTCAACATGGACGTTAGCTGCTCACCAAATCTCCTGGAATCACACCGGCTAGTGCACATGATCGCATCCCTCTAGATGACTTGCACTAGGATCTGCATCAGGAAAAGATGCAGAAGTGTAGAATGTGTACAAAAAATAACGGGTATCCAGTAGGCATCATAGTTCAATCGGGCGAAAGTAAGTATAAGCAAGGTAAATAATGATCTATGGAAAATAGTACAGGGACACATAATGGATAACATAAACTAGATAACTATAGAAAAGTTAATAAGTGCATTAAAAGATTAACTACTAGTTGGTGTGGTACCATCTAATAAGTATAACGAAGGTTTATCATCATGGTATAACACCTAATACCTGGTCCATAAGAAAATCTTGGCCAACGTGACACGTACTTGGACTTCCAACGTGTCCAAAACAAGGAAGGACCAATAAGAGAATGTAAAACCATAAACTAATAAGATAACAACAAATACAGTAGGTATAAGAATGCTTTTAATCAAGGGCAAAAGGAACAACCAAAGTCTACTAGCAAACAAACTCGGCCATCATCGCATACTACCGGTAGGTACACTGAAACAACCAAGTAACCCAATAGGTACTTCCCTTTAAGCCCTAAAGAGTACAACCAAATGCGAAAGGATGCAGTGCATGGGGGTGCTGATAAGTAAATGGTACCTGTATGTACCCTTCCCAATACAAGACTCTAGCAAGAGCAGATCTATGAAAGCTGCCCCATACACTTACCCAATCTACCCCAGTATACCCCTCCTCCGGCTACGCAATACACCCAGGCATGGTTGTAATGACCCTCATGGTCATTTATGATAAATAAGTGATGTTTTGCATTCTAGATCATTTTAGTCG
>JBDJHY010188175.1:0-11913 GCA_039654485.1 Withania somnifera
AAGTTGAAAACTTTCTTAACGATTTAATTTTCACATAAGTTCTTTCTAGTTTCATTTTTAAATGACCATACATCACAGAATATGAGGATTTATTATACCCATAACCTTTTAGGATAAATTTCTTTGAGTCAATTTCCTAATGCAACAAACGGCGTATCGATCTAAGGTCTAAGTAAAAAGTTATGCTCATTTTACAAAAAAGACGCAGTGTAGTGAAATTTTTTCCAAGATGTTGAAGGCATACTTAAAACTTATAAGGCTGCATAAGGGGATATGACCTCCCTATATTCATCTCATCTGACCCGACTGGAAGTTTATTTAGGTTTTTCCCTGATTTTCCCACTCTTTTCTAATTCTTTTTAATCCTAAGATGGTTTTCTCTGCTATTCTTCTCTAATATAAAGGTATGTTCCTTACATGTACTTTAATATAGTCTTATCTATTCCTAATCATTATTTATGAGTTTCTAAAAATATTCCATCATACAATTCAATGGTTTTCAAGAAAAGTAAAATAAAAATTTCAAGAACTCAAATCTTAGAACATAACCTAAAGATAGGGTTCTTCTAAAGTTTTCTTGGAGGAAATGAAAGTATATGGGGTAATGAGCATGAGATTTATTTCACCCATATGCCCAAGACTCAAGTTTAGAGTTAAGAAATCATGATGTAGAATATTCTAGAGTTCTCCAAATTTATAATTTATGTGGATATTTTTGCATCCTCATGTGATAACTGATGTTATTAGTTGAGTTTTATAAAGCTTGGTACATCATCTATTGAAGTTGTATGTTCTTGAAATTAAATGCCATATTCATGAAAATTTTAAAAGAATCATTAAAGTTGATAAGTTTTACATAAATTGATGGGTCTTATTATTATGTAGTTAGAGTCATAATTGATGATTTTATTTGATTATTATGAATAGTTAATATTAATTTAAAGCTAATAAGAAGAACCTTGAGTTTTGATTTATGAGCATTTAAGTCAAAGTTGTAGTAAGAAATCTTTAAGAATAATGATTTTTAATACTTGAATTATACGTTTAAGAAGAATGAACTTGTTTATGAAGTAATGAGTCAATGTCTATAAGACATATTTGTTTCTAAAGAGGCTAAAATGAATTTGTTTCCCAAAGAGGCTAAACAAGGATTTTTATTTGGTTAGTTGGTTTCCTCTAATATGAGTTCCATTGGTTAAGATGACCTAAGAAGTAAGAAGTGAATATTAATGAAAGTTTATGGAGAGGATTAGCACCGAAAGAATTTTTGTCAAAACCCTTATCCTATAACCTATGTTTCTAAAAATTGAAAGGATTTATAGCCTAATTCGATTTTATTTGGATTTTTCCTTAGTGGATCTACTAGGAGGATTTTGAGCCCGACCAATATAGGTTATATGTTGGACTTCATAGAGAATTACATGAAGTATGTCAGTTATAGAAACTCCTAAAGATGTTAACGTATCATTTTGAAGTAAGAAGATGATTAAGAAAGTTTTAACTAAGTGTATTTTATCTTGTTAAAACTAAATTTTAAAGTTATGTTACTTAGTTTAATTACTCTTGAGAAATGATGTTTTACTGGGTTTTACTTATGCTTTTCAAAGGTGAAGTTTTATATTATAAATTATGAGATTTGCATAGTATTGCATATCGAGATTTTATCTTGGAGTCATACTTGTAGTTTTCATAACTAAATAATAATCATTTTTATTCTATTTACAAGTCTATTATTTATGATGAGTTTTGATGATATTCTATACATGATGTTTTAAATTCGTTCATCGACCATGTATGAAGTGTGTCAGCATTTAGTTTTAAGTATAAAGTATGTTAGCATGGTGGTAGTTACAGTTTATGTTAGCATGGTAGTGGTCAGTCAGCTTGTGTAAGCATAGTAGAGACTTAAAATTTACTAATAAATGGTATTATGGCACATTATTTCTTATTGTTGTTGAAAGTCAGAGTCAGATTTGTTCATGCATTGCATGCCCAGTTCATGGTATATAACTTATTGAGAATATTGATATAACTTATTCATGTTACCTTCCTGCATACTTGTACCTTCCATTTACAAAATACATACTATGTGCTGTATGTTTTACACCATGCGATCTGGCAAGCCATGCATACACTCGTGGTTAACTTAATTTGCACTCCTAAGAAGTCGAAGGTTGGTGAGTCTTTCTTAATTTGAGGGCCCACATTTTTTATGTTTATTTATTCTTTTATATTGTTAGTGTTGAGAATTAAGTATTTACTTTATATTTTATGCCACATACATGTTTCTTCTAGCAGTCAAGTATCTAGCTTGTAGTGGTTTCGGAAATTAATGTAGTGAGTTTTGAGTTTGATGTTTCAAACATTGATGTACTGAGTGTTGAGTTTGAAGTTTTATTTTATCTATTTTATTATTTGTTATTTGTCTCTTGAGAGTTGCTCACTATTTCATTTATATTTTATTTATGACTGAGATATTTCTTCCTCTAAGCGTGAGTGAATAAAATTATTTCATATCAAAGGGTACGTCTAGGGTTACCTTGTGGCTTCAATTGCCTTGTCATTTTCGGGGATGAAAACGAGGTATGACATACAACCCCTAATAAGTCCCTCAACCACAGGCCTAACACTTCTTCATCAACAACAACTGAATACATCCTTGCCATCTGTCTAGAGAAGTAAATATAACAATCAGATTTCAAAATTAAAGAACTTGCACGATCATGAAACCAAGTAAAAAAATTCTTAAGAATGTCCCATAGACTGCTAGATATGAATATAGATGTAATTGTATTGATTTGTGAGACTCTACTGGATATTTTTTTCATATACATATGAGACTAGTGAACATAACACTCTGATATTATAATGTCATGATTCAAAAACCCAAGGGTCGTGATGGAACCTGTCCTATCCTAATGTGGTAGTTAAACCTGACAAAAACCAACACAAATCTTCAAAATAAAAGGACATAAGAGGAAAAATAGAAATATACATTCATAAAGCTCCAAAATTTCAAAAATAACATGAAAGATAAAGTCAAAATAATACTCAAAATATACCCAAGAATCAGTTTTTATGTACAGTAGAGTAACTCTAAAATACTCATATTTGAATAATACAAGATAGTAATAGGTCCCTTTTATGAGTCCGTTGACAGCTCGTGAACTCATTCCACAACCCATGGAATGGGTCATGGTTTTGGTATCACTTGACAGTCTTTTATATTAACTCTACAATTTATAGTATGGCTTGTGGAATACATTCCACGACTCATATCATGACTCATGAATTGGGGACTTTACTAAGGCAGATCACAATAGGGTCTACTATCCGTGAACCCTCCTAGGCAATGTCATAATTTGAAATTTTCTAGTGTTCTTATAAAATTAGTGAGAGCAAAAATTGGGACATTTATGGGTGTTACAATATTTTCCCCTTGGGATCATTGTTCTTCCAATGAATACTGAAATTTGGGTAAATAGGAACCTGAGTACTAGTACTAGTTACTTGAGTACAAAAATGAGCATGCCTATGATTTTAACTGGAATAAAGGTTAAACATAGCTGAATATATATAGAAGGAACAAACACATAGAAATAATAAAGGGATGACATGAATACACAAAAACTGAAGGGAGTAACTAAGGAAGGAATTAGCTACGTCATGTTGTGTCGGTATTAGGAGGTAACAAATGCGGGTATCTATCCAGTACATCTTCTTCTTCTTCCCCTGTAGTTCCATCAACTGACTGGTTCCTCCATAAAATTATAATCAAGGTAACTTTCTTATTTCTAAGCTTGCGAATTTTCCTATCTAGGATCTCAACCGGGAACTCCTCAAAAGTCAAACTGTCCTTGACCCTAATGTTCTCCAATGAAACTACTAATAAAGTATCTCCAATACATTTCTTTGATAAAGACACATGAAATAATGGATGGATAGATGACAACTCCGTTGGAAGGTCTAACTCATTTTTCATTTTGTCTATTCTCAAAATCCGTTACGTGCCTATACATCGTGGCCGGAGCTTCCCATTCTTCCCAAATATCATAATTTCCTTCATGGGAAAACCATTCAAGAATTCTTGATCATCAACTTCAAATTCTGAATCTTTTCGTATCACATCTAGATAAGAGTTCTTATGACTTTGAGTTGTTTTCAATCTCTCCCGAATAACCTAGACTTTTTTCATGGCCTCATGAATTGAATCTAGCCCGATCAAAGTAGACTCACCAATCTCTAACCATCCAATGAGAGATCTATATCTCCTCCCTTAGAGATCCTTATATGGATGTATCTAAATGTTGGAATGGTAACTATTTTATGTACAAATTCAATCAATGGAAAATGATCATCTGAATTACTTTTGAAGTCAATATTACAGGCTCTCGGGATATCCTTTAAATTATGAATAATACACTCTTTTAGCCATTTATCTATGGATGAAATGTTGCATTGAGGTTTACTTGGGTACCTAATCCCTTATGGAGGGAATTCAAGAACTTAGAGGTGAACTGAGTACCATTATCTAAAATGATAGACAAAATAACATCATTATATTGGAAATTCACTTGGATGTATAATCTGGCCTAATTCTTTGCTTAAATAGGCAACTCTAACTGGCAAAAAGGGGGCAGATTTGGTCATTCTATCCGTAATTACCAAATGGAATCATGTTGTATGCTGCGAAGTAAAACTGTGATAAAGTCCATGCTGATCACTTCCTACTAACAAGTAGGAATAGTCAAATCTTGAGTCATACATATCTGTTTCAAGTGCTCAACCTTAATTTGCTGACAACTGAGACACTTAGCTATAAAATCTGCTCTATCCCTCTTCATACCATTTCACCATTAGACTTCTCTTAAGTCTTGGTACATCTTGGTTCAGACTAGATGAATCGAATACCTAAAGATTTAAGTCTCTAATAGAATCATTTCTCTTAATCCATCTACCTCCGGAACACAAAGTTTTCATGATAATGAAGCAAAATATCTCCCTTGGGAGAAAACTTCCACTTTGTGCTTATGAACAACTCCTTTAAGATGGTGAAAAATCGAATCACTATCTTGTTTCACTTTAAACTCTACAACTAAGGAGGATTCTAAAGTATTTTTTCACGCCCTGAGCTTACACCCTGGACGCAACAAGGCATCCAAAACCATCAGGTGGCCTGAATGTACCCTTGGATATAACATTTATCTACTCATATACACACTCAGTGAAATTAAAGAAACATAAAATAAATTATGGCCATTTCAGATGGATCAAATAAATATAAGTAGTGAAAGAAACACTGAATCTTAACACAATACTAAAACTCCATCTGAAAGCCACTACTATATAAGCAAGCTGCTAGGACGACTCCCTGGAAAACTTTAGCAAGATCTAGAAATATAAAATTACTACAATAAAAGATAAACTTTGAATAAAGTCTAGCCCTCTAACTATGAGGACTCACCAAAGATGAACTGGAAATGTAAGATCTAGTTAACCGTTTGTGCAAGGTGGCTATCCAAATCTGGATTCACTAATGATGCTGGCATAGAGTAACCATCATTACATGAAATGTATTGTCATACATGAATGCAACATGTATAAATATATAAACTCAAGATGAAATAAGGACATGAAAGTACATTGTTCAATGCATGAAAAAAGACTAACTTTGAGCTACATCATCAAGCAATTTTTATGCAAGATTGATAATTAATAACAGAATATTAACTTCTAGGAGTATAAGTAAAACTTGAGAAAATATCTTATACCATTATATTAACCAGGAAAATAAACACATAGTTAAAACCTTCTCATTAATGAATGAGAGCTGAACAACAATCAAAGTTTCTATAATTTATAATAAAACCATGTAAGCAAACATAGAGTTCAACCTATGTCTAGTATCATGGGTGTAATATACACTACCAAGAGTATAAGACCTGATCATCTTCCTAGTGGATCCACTAAGCCTACATTATGCCTAATTAGGCCATCATATCTTATGTTGGCATTTAATTTATGGGATAGGAGCCTTGTGTCTTAATTCGCTCGGTGCTAATACTACTCCCAAAAAGAAAATTAATCCATGAAGGAATCAAACTTCTCATTCCCTCCTTTATCATCTTATTCTTAACCATCTAGATGATCCATATCTTCTCCTGATCTTGACCTTGACTAGTAAAAAAATTCTTTTAACTAACCCAGTAAAATGTTTCTTAGCCTCTTTGGAAAATTAGTTTCTAATTAACACCTTTCTCTTTCTTTCATTATTATGTACATTCTGTCTAGGAATGCAATTTAGGAAAACTAAAACATATTTTAAAAGAAACTTTTCTGAAATAGGATTAAGTCTTTACAAATTTGAAAAGATCATCTAATTTCTAACAATTTACTTAAAATGGGCTTGAAATTTTACGAAGCTAGGTAATTTCATGAAATCTGGGCAATACTGGAAATAAAGTTTAAGCTTTAAATTAGACAAATATTATGACTGCTGACTATATATCATGCCTGCACTCAAGTTTTTTGATTCATAACATAAAGACCTCACCAATATAGCATGCTATCATGAAACTTGACTTTAACTCACAAGAATATACAACTTCATGAAAAATTAAGTAAATAATATGCAAAGTTATCCATAACCATTAAAGAACATGAAAAGGGGTATAATTTCATTATCAATAAGATAATTGGATCAACCTTATAGTTTCTAAGTCTATAAATTGACACTAAACTGAGAGAATATTGGCACAAAGGTGGAAGATAACCCTTTTTGAAGTCCTCATATACCTGGAATGGAGATTACAAACTAAAATTCGTGAAGTAATTTTCTTCCCTTGAACATTTAGGAGATGAACCCTAGCTTTCCTTGAGAGATTTATAGAGTACCCTCAATCTTACTAAGTCTAAAGAGAATGGAATATCATTACGACATGGGGTATTTATACCCTTTTACAATAACTCAAAATAAGGTAGTAATTATTCAAAAGACTAGGGGAAAACACCTAAATAACCCTGAGAAAATTTAGTTAAAGCTGAGTTGTCCCAATTTTACGGTGGGGTTGACAGACCATCATCCTAGTTGGTAGAATGTAAACTAGTTCGTGAAAATTATATTCGACTTGGATGCTTACTAGAATGTTTCCATGATAGGGATTATGGTCAGTAGACCAAAATCACAAAAAATAGATCGTTCTGTGAAAATTGCCTTAGTTAAATATTATATTAGTTTAACCGGCGGAGGAAACAATAGACCTTCGACTGGACCACAGTCTTCCAATTGCATCATGAAATTTGGGACTTTAAATATAGCTATAAGAATATATTCACATTGGGTTCCACCACCATTAACTAGTTGACGAAACGTGGATTTGTTCGTGATCCTAAAATTTTTTAGATTCTTTTCTTACTCGAATGAAGATTTAAGTTGGTTTAGGATATTTTCAAGGTGGTACAATATATCCCCCTTGAGATCATTTATCCTCGAATGAAGATATAAGTTGAACTGAGGGTATTTAACTATAAAAACTGACTGACTAACTACTGAACTTGCACAAGGTACTAACTGAGATGAGAAAATCATGACCTAACCACTAATTGAGCTAAACATACATTCACGATAAACTAACTTTGTTGGACTAATCTAACTTGAGCTGACGAATATATCATGAATGCACACAAGGAACTCATGCAGTTCTAACATGCACATAAAGTTCACAAGGAAAAAATAGCTAAATGGAGAGGTTAATTACCTCAAACTAATATGGTACTAAGAGGAAGAAATGTGGGTATCTACTAATCATATCTACTCTGCTTACCAAGTAGCCCTTTTAGTCGACTGGTTTCATCGTAGAACTTTGATTGATGCAACATTATTATTTCTAAGCCCATGAACTTGACAGTCTATGATCTAAACTGTGAATCCTCATAGCTCAAACTATCACGAATACTGACGCTCTCTACTGGTACTACTAAAGATGGGTCTCCTGAGCACTTTCTTAGCATGGATATGTGCAATATTAAGTATACTTCTTCAAAATCTCCTAGAAGGTCTAGCTTATAGGCTACACTACTAACCCTCATTACAATCTGGTAAGGACCAATGTAGAGAGGACTGATCTTCCCTTTTATACCGAACCTCATGAATCCCTTTATAGGAGACACTTTTAGGAAAACCCAATTGTCAATATCAAACTCCAAATATTTCTTTCTCATATCTACATAAGACTTCTACTTACTCTGAGATGTCCTTAGTCTATTTTCGATGATTCAAACCTTCTAAGTTGCATCATGGACTAACCCTGTCCCTATCTTGGCTAACTCACATACCTCAAACCATCTAATACTAGATCCATGTATCCCCCTATTTAAGGCCATAAGTGGGACAATCTGAATACTGGAGTAATAATTGCTGTTGTACGCAAAATCTATCAAAGGTAAGTGCTCATTCCGAATGCTCTTGAAATCTATTGTGCATACCTTCAAAATAGACTCTAGAGTTTGGATGATATGCTCTTCCTGACCTTTTATCTACGGGCGAAAAGCTACACTGCGGTGAAACTGGGTACCAAGACCCTTCTAAAATAACCTCAAAAATTATGAAGTAATCTACATACCTAGGTTTGAAACAATAGACAATGCAATGCGTCCCAGACTGGCAAGGGTCAAACTTTGAGGCTCAACGAAGAGGATGGAACTGAAACACTCATTGAAGGAAATTTCAAGAGAACTGGAACACCATAATTAGAGTAAAATCCAAGCTTTGCATGCATGTATCGTAGCTCGGGGGTCAATAGGCCTTAAGGGATTTTTTGAGAAGCTTCTATGAACCATATAGCCTTGGAACAAAGAAGACATGATAGCCGAAAGAGTCCAAAAGGTGCACTAGACAAAGGGAGAAGGGTTGCAAACTTGGTACATCGCCAAGGTTTTTGGTGATGGGGACATGCACAAACTACGTGTCGTTGAACGTACCAGCGAGGCAAATCTTCTCCCTTAAATTACCAAGTTGGTGATGCAAAGACACAAACGATAGATCATCAGTCTCCATAAGAGTTAGGTTCTTATAAGATTCTGTGTTAGATGTCTTAGGATTTAATATATCCTTTGGTTTCTAACAACTTCCTATTCATGTTGATCTATTTGTCTTTTTTATATTGAGTTATTAAATCAAAAATAGGAGGTTTTAAGCTTTAATATAGCTTTTAGCTGCCTATTAGTTCATTATTATTTATCATACCATCTATCATTTATTTTCTTCCATGTAAATGTTCTTGATCTTGTGACTATGAGGTTTGGGACATACATATACTTGGGCCTAAAGTGACTCAAAATGACAAGAGAACCCTCAAAGAGGTTTGTTGGGAAATTCTTCTATGCTCACTAATGTTTGCGAACGTGAAGGGAGATCCACACATTGTACCATTGCATTGACGACTTGGTAATTGAAGAAAGAAGCTTTAGAGTCATTGGTACATTCGACGATGCACCATTTTTTCATGTCTCATCACTAACAGATTTGGCGATACGCCAAGTGTCCAACCTTTTTCCCTTTGTTCAGTCCACTTTGTGGAGTCTTCGAGCTTCCATGTATTCTTTGTTTCAAGGCTCTTCGGTCAATGGAAGCTTATAAAAAGAGCCCTCAATGCCACTTGATCCCTTAGCTATGATCCACGCATGTATATCTTGGGTTTTCACTCCAATTATGGCATCCGAACACTCTAACATAGCCCTCAATGCCTCTTAATCCTTGAGATACGATCCATGCATGCAAAGCTTGGATTTTACTAAATTATGGCATCAAAGTTATCATGACCCAAAAATCCAGGTCATGATAGCATCTACAACCCTCCAATAGAGAAGCATAAACCCTATAGCCTGGAGGCACACGCAATGGGTTATAGAAACTCAAATCAAGACACAACAAAAAGTATAAGATGAAATATATGTAAAGGAGGAGTAGAAGAAACTAATATACAACCCATATCCCCAAAACCTGGTGTCAATGACATCTAGAGCTACTGTACAGAGTATCTAAAAGAAATATATACAAGAAACTCCTAAAAATGTACAAACTATACAGGGCCTGTTAGGAATAGAATAAAGCAGGATATCATCAAGGAAATCACGATCAACTCGGAAGACAAAGCTCACCGTAATCTCTCAAAATCGTTAAATATAATCTGCATGATCTTGGGGTCTCCTGTAACCCCTTTCAGTATATGCACCACGAAAATAGTACAGAAGCGCAACATGAGTACTAAACAAGGTACCCAAGTAGGCATCATAGGCTGACTGGGCTAAATATAATATACAAGTAAATAAGGCAAAAACATAAATCTGGACAATGATAAGATAAAGAATTAAAGCTAGAAGGAACTACAAAAAAGTAATAGTAATTGGTGTTCTAAAATATCATCAGGACATAAACACGGATCAACAGGTAAAACTAGAACATAGTAGACATGTATGAGCATGTATCAACTCCTGAAAACCAAAAATTAAAGTAAGTGAATGTACCTGGGCTCTAGCTAAATCAACATTCAACCAACCATACTAGTACACCTAGTACACCCTGAATACAGAAGATGGAAGGTAAACACAACTAGTTAATTATAGGAAATAAACACACAAAACGTACCTGGCTTCCTATACCATCGGTAAGTACAAAAAGTTCAACCAAAAACCATTGTGACTCCCCCTTAAGTGCGGAGGGCACAAATAATAGGAAATTAGGCATACAGGCATACGGGGGTGCTGGATAGTAACCAAAAAATATCACAAGGTTCCAAGGCCTCTCTATAAAGTACAAATAGAGAAAAGACTCCAACCTCTGCGACTCAGAGGATTGCGTCTCACAATCGAGTGCAGGGATATTAGCTTAATCAGAATCAAACTCAAGGTCTATGCCCCGAAGACCACACCTCTAAACCAAAATTCAAGGCATAAGCTCTCACAATGCCGGTTAATCTGTGCCCAAGGAAGATGACATGTCCCTTCCCAACCATAGGTCTACATAATCAGTGCCAACAGAGGCAAACAATATAAATAAAAGTCTAAGATAGGCCAAAAACCACCATGATGACTCAACTCTCAACACTCACCGTGTAGGAATTCAAACTAGTCAACTAGGTCCTGGAAACCCCGTGGTAAGGCTAGACCTAGGAAACAAGGCCCCTCATCCTCCCTGCCCTAATGTGGGCCCCTAAACAACTGATAAACTAGCCACAAGCCTTCTGAGAGATAACAACAAACCTAAAGTACCCAACCCACTTGTCTAGGAATAATAACAAGTACTGTACAAATAACCCATTCTAAGAAAGAGAGTAAGCCTAGCCTACCAGGAAGCCGATGAAGATCCTTGAAATATGCACACCGTAGGCCCAAAGGTCTGAATGCACTTGAAAATCCCTAAAACTACCAATATATGATTCTAAGGGTAAAACCATAAAGAATAATATCCATATTGCAAATAGAAAATTGAGTCAGAAAACAGGACCCAAAATAGGCTCACGAGCCCCGCAGCCCAAAAATGTAAAGTAAATATACAAGCACGAACCCCTTAGATTGGGGACTCGTGGTCTAAAATTAAGCTTAAAACGATAAAGGAACGAAGGAGAAATAAATATTTTAAGTGAGGAAATCAAACTTTTAACATGAGCTAAATACCCAGGGAAAACTTGCTCCACGAGCTCACACAACCTCCCACCCAACTCTCCACCACTTTACTCATCCCAAAACACTTTAAAAACAACTCCCAAGGTCCACATATAGAGGTTCCTACCAAAATGAAAATGATTAAAATGAAGGGGATGACCTCTTTAAATTAGCTGTATGGCAACTGGGGAAACCTTGCTAGGGCGAATCCCTGGGTGCAAGGCGATGGAGCTTGGGTGGCATAAGGGTCTT
>JBDJHY010188186.1:0-11912 GCA_039654485.1 Withania somnifera
AAAATAAAATCTTCTTCTTTCCTTTTTATTTGTTTCTCTCTGACAAATGAAATTATTATCACAAACTCATGTTGTAGTCACCTGGTGAGGGTTGTTGGTTGATAGTGGTTTTTAATTAATCAGATACTGTAAGGTTAAAGATGTTTATAATTTTTTAAATTTCAAACGACATAAAATAGAGAATTATAATTTTAATGATGGTAAAAAATTTACCATTACTTTTGTATGCAATACTAATAAAGGAACCGATAATTGTTTAGTGTCGAATACATATTTGAATATATAATTAAATACTCAAAATATAAATACCCCATACCTCCAAGTCAACAAGTAAATAATTTTCTTTGTTTCCTTTCACAAAACTAGAAGAAAGATTATAATAATTATAAGGAGTGTAAGTACTAATTAGTCAGGATTAATTTGTAGTTTAGTATATTATTTCTTGTTCCTTATCTTTGTCGACTGAGTATAGTTTCGAATATAAAATAGAGAAGAAAAAAATAGTAGTATATGAAAAAAAGATATAGGAGTATCAAATCAACTTCCCATTGATAAAGAAAATGTTGAGATAGGAAAATATTCTATCTTTTTTTTTTAAAAAAAAATATATATAAATAAATCTAAATTCTAATGTGCTAAGAAGACAAGAAACTATGGAGTCAAATAATGTCCAAATATTCTATAAACATTAATCAAATTGCAAGTCGCAAAAACAACTACTTTTGTGAATTTAAAGAACATAATGAAGTTCAACTATTTTTGATATATTATGGTCTATCCAAACACGTATTTATGAAATTATAAAAAATATATTATTGTTATAAAATAACATAATAAAATAAAGAATAAAACTAAATTTTCAAAAAAGACAACTAAAATATTTATAGATTTAGTTTAAATAGGTAACAAGATTAATCAACGAATACATGGTGCTTTCACCTTGCCCACATTTGGGGGACTAAATAATTTGTCTAATTTAGATCATTTAAAAGTTAAGCTAATATATAGTAACTTTTATTGATTGATAATGTGCATTTTATCAAAAAAAATTTTAAAAAAATTTAAGAATATATTATTATTTAATATTATATTATACACAACCGTAATAAATACAAATTTTTAATTAAATATAAAAAAACAAACACAAATTTAGAATTTATTTACAACTATACAAGTCAGAGACATGATACATTAGATACATAATATTTAGTTTTGTAACCCAACTCGTTTTTGGACGGTTTTAAATTCCAACCCGCCCATTTGAACCGATTTCTACTTTGTCGTTCAATCTCTTAATTAGAATTTGCTTTTGCTAAGAAGAGGGTCTCGAATTTTTTTCTTTTCGGTGAAATTTATGTAATTGTTTGAAAACTTTGCTGGATTCTGCTATTTTGTGGTTGAATTTATTGAGCAGGATTATACTTGCGTGTTTGCTAAATTTGTTTATTCTATTAAGAATTTTATTACAACTTAATAGGCACTCTTAGTTGCTCAAACTTGTAATAGTAAGCATCAATTTTTGAGAAAAAGGTGATTTTTTTCTTTTTTTGGAGGGTGGGGGTTGGGGGGAGGTAAGTGCTACTATACTAGCATTTAACTATAAAGAACTGAAGCAGCTTAACACCAAGATAGTGGTAATTAGTAGGATGGATACAATATGGTTGAAACTGAAAAATTGGATCGAATTAAAATTTTTTAAAATTCAGTTTTGATTTATTCGGTTCGAGTTTAATTTTTATATTTTAAATTTTTTAAAAATATAAATTTAATTAACCAAAAATCAAAATATATTAAACCCATTAATACCCCAGCCGAATCTGTCCATAAAATATCTACTAATTCAAATTAAATTTAAGTACCCAACCCAATAAATATCACAGCCCAATTAAATTTAAGTATTCAGCCCAATAATACCCTAGCCCATTCAAATTAGACGCATTCAGAAATCAGAATCAGATACTTCACTTCAGTCTCCACTCTATACAGTCCACTCTCTTCGACGTCTCCATCTTCCCCTTCCGTTATTCGTTCAAATTTTCCAAAGGCAATTACCATTTACCAATTAGATTTACTGATTTAGGGCATCCGGCGACGGCGAATCGGCGAGCAAACAGTTCAATCCAACAATATCTCATTCTCATCTCATTCCAAGTTTCGAATTCCAACAACTACAAGCAGCCAGCGAGCCGCTCCCCCAACCCTCCCTCCGCCCGCGCCCTAACAGTTTACCCTAGAGGTTAGTGATGATTTTTCCTCTCATCTTCAAAATCAATATACTTCTTTGGTCCTTTGTTAAAGTGGGTTTTCGTTTGAAAGTATAAATTTATATTGTTCATTATTTTTTTGGCTAATTTTCTTGTTGATGATAGTGACAATTGTCAATGCTGTGGAGTGTGGTGTAGTGGATAATGAACTGTAGTGATAATTGTATGTGGGTTTTTTATTTTCAAATCTTGTTGGAGAAAGCTACATGATAACTATATTTGAGAGGTAATAATTAATTACTCAACAAAATTAGTTGTGTCGTGCCCAAGCTCTTGTCTCTTGAATAAGTACTCACTAGATGTTCCTTTTAAACTAAGCTAAAGGAAATAAGGAATTGGTGATTATAACATATCGATAAATAGGAAGATTTCATTTTATAATTTATAACCCATAATAAAAAGAGGTTCAATATTTTAAGGCTCAAACCGAAAAATTCGAACCGAAATTGTAAAAATCAAACCAAATCAAATTTATTTCAATTCGGGTTAGGTTATTAGTTTCATGAAATCAAAAATCGAAAAACTGAATCGAAATTTAAAAAATCGAACCAAAAAACTGAACGCCCATCCCTAGAAACAGACGAATTATATCTGTCAATGTTGTAAGTTCGTGAACTACTCTTAATACAGATCACCCATTATACAACGAATTTACAGAATTCGTAGAAAAACAAGCAAAGGGATAATACAAACTCTTTCTATTCTTCAACCCTCAACGAAGACACTGAACAATTGAAGATTACGAGCGAAATGATAAAAAGAAAATTATATTATTCCTGGATAATAATGATCTCAAATGGAGAGAAGATCCCTAGAAAATCATGGATAAATATTTTAATGGAGTATCATATGCTTCACCCACTTATAAATCTCAGATGTATTACGAGACTATTCTATCATCATTGGGATCAACAAAATCCCAACATATTTTTTTTCTATAATTCAAAAATCACTTATAATTTTTCCAAGATTATTATAAAGAAAATCTTAATGCCAAAAAAGTGGGGAATAAGTACCCTCAGAACTGGATTATATACACCCGCAAAAAAAGGTACCAGTTAAATATAATTATTGGGATTATAATGACTCGTTTTATTAAAGATTATTATATAAAAATGAGCAGCAAAAACACTCATGGTTTATAAAAGTTTGCCAAAATGTTTATGGGCAGGACATACCCACGTGATTTTGTCAATAGTAGATATTATATGGTTCTTCCGTAAATACTTTAACAGAGAGTTATAAGATTCTTTATAATGAATGGGTTGATATATCTCTCAAAATAATAAAAAAGGATAATATTTTCTTTGAAGGAATGACTTTAATGTATTTCTACATTGAATTTTCGATACTCTGGATCATGAAATGGTCAATAGAAGTATCACAGAATGAGGATGAACTCCTAGTTATACAAAGAATTTTATACCAGATTTTGGAATAAATTAATAACTAAAGACAAGGATGGAATGATTCATGGACAGAGTATTATACTCCATTAAGAAGGAAATTATTGATTATAAAACTAAAGTTAATACTCAGGAGGTTGATAGTCCATTAAAGCAATTATCTCAAAAATTGCAAATGAAAAAGGGGACATTAATCAAGGAACAAATACTTGCTTCATATATGAAAGAAGTTAAAAAATATTTATTAAAAAACTTTGATATAGAAATTTCAATGGCCTCCAGTGATTAAGATATAGGCCTAGCCGGAGAATCCCAAAGTGTTGATAGTATGGATGATATGGAGCTAGAAAATTTCCTAAAGAAAATTCTGCCACAAAAAGAAAAATCTTCCTGCAGCAAAAAAGATAATGCATCATAAGTAATGAGCCCCATTTTCATACATTATTGGGAGACAGAAGACAAAAGCTTTTATAAAGCTACTTTATAAAAGTAAATTCCTTTCTGATAAGGAAAATGTACAGTAGAATATTTTGTTGTTTTGTACATTTCTTCAGTTATATAAGGAGGAAAATTTCTTAGTGCTGGGCAGAGTTTGTAGAACTCAAGTTTTTATTTATAGTTTTCTCTCTAAAAATTCTCTTTATAAAAATCTTCTCTTATAATATATCCTTCATTAATAAAAATTGAAGTTTCAAACAATCCTACTGTTACTGGTGTTCCGGAGTTAAGGTACATTTTATATTTTCATTTTCTATATTAGTTTAGCATGATAGGCTAAACTTATTTTCTTTGAACTATAACATACTAAACTACGTATATCATAGGTGCATAACTTAATAAAATAGTATCATGAGATAGCAGAGAGGTTGGGAAAACATATTTCAGAATAATCCAGGCAGGAGAGTCCATGAACTTTTCGAAAGTACTATTTATGCCCATTTAAATCCAGGAGCACCCTATTAGGGTAACATTGGACTCATTAATGGACTATCTTGACAGGATTTAACTGAATTATTGGTCTTGTAAAATCATTCATGCATAGCCGTAATTGTGGTCCTATTTAGTTATGGTATCAGAGTCATGGTACTACTAGTCATAGGTGTTATATGTTCAACACATTTTCCATAATGAATATCATTAAGAAGCAATCTACTGTTAAAAACAGTAGAAAAGAAGAGTATGATATGCCTCAACACCTAGATCTTCTTCATAAATTGACAATTTTTAAAATCCAACCCAAGATTGTATATCAAATGGATACTTTTGAAAAATTAGGTTTAAAAACTTGTTAAAACAACTGAAGAAACTATTACTGTTGATAGTGATCATGCAACCTTCAAATTATTATCTGGAGATGATTTATCTCCTTATAGGACTATTCATATATTTATGCATATTGGATTAATATAAGTTGTTTTAAATCACTTACTTTAAGAGGCTTTCCAAAAACATTTATAGCTGCTTTAAGGGATGGAAGGAACCAGAACTGGAAAAACTCTTATAGGGACTGTTTAAACTAGTCTAGCATATGATCCAATTTATTTTAATGCTTATCCTAATTTGTAAATATCATTAAGTGATGAAAATTCTTTAAATGCTCTTATATTAAGCATAAAGTTGCATGGATACAACTATTTTTCAGGAACATAAGTTATATGTATTTATATAGAATTTATTATAAGTCATTATATACTTTGAATCCAATGTGTAAAATGATAGAGTATAAAAATAAAACTATTTTGATAGAAACTAACTGTGGTAGATCTAAAATTATAACTAGAAGATCTATCAAATGGGATGAAATTAATTTTCCTAAATAATGGGTTATTGAGGATGTTGCCTCACCTCAAAATAATAATAATACAGAGATTACTGAAATAGAACAAAATGATAATGGAACTGTTAAACTATTTTTTTTTAAAATAGTTATATGATAAATCAGGTGGATAATATTAGTCTCTCAATCATACTTACTAGATCGGTATCTTCTCATATCTCTCCTGTTGATTATATTGTTTATTCCCCTTCAAGATCTTCTACTTCTCAAATAAGAGAAAATTATAGAGTTAAAATAAATAAAGATAATATTGTTAATGTTATACCTGATTTGGACCCTAATGAGTTCGAATGAATTTTTTTTAACAAGATCATAATGAGGTAGAACAAAATTGATTTTATTCCGGAATCACCAACACAAAACAAAATAACAAATGAATTTTTCCAACTTAAATGAAAACTATTTAAAGATTGGTTATACCAAAATTTTGATAAAGAGGAAAAACCTCTTTTCTAAGAAGTACTTTATAAAGACCTCATTAGCTTTATTCCATGGTTTATAGAAAAGCATGTTAACAATTATGTTTCTATGTTAGAAAGAGATTATAACTTAAGTTCGGGGGAAATTAATAAGTTTATTTTACCTCCTCAACAATCTTTTCAAATAGTAAAGGATGATCAAATTGTATATTTTTCAGCTTTTTCAAAATTATTTAAAAATAATACTGCAACTATTACCTCACAGCATATTAATGTTTTAATAAAACAACAAAACTATGCTAATATTTATATGATTTCGGTAAGCAAATTATATCCCTTCATAGTAGAATTGAAAAACTAGTTTCATAAATTTTGAAATCTGAGAATATCAAAGGAAAGCAAAAGGAGCAAGAAGTGTTGACTACTTCTAGCATCCAGCCTCCTCCTAATATTAAAGATTTTAAATTAAAAAATATTTTAATTTTTAAAAATTACTTGAAGATAAGTTCAACGGTCATCAAATCAGTCCTTTGAGTCATCGTGATGAATATGATCTTTCTGGAGATGATTATAAAGAATACATTTCCGGCAAAATTAATAAGATTTTATAAAAGTTTGCTAGAAAATCGGTCTAGAGGATGTATTACTATCCAAGACCAACTCCTCAAGATGTTTTATTAGAGGAGCAAGAAATGATTTTAACAAATAGTTATAGTCGTAAAGAAATTTATGAATGGAATATTGATGGTTATACTGAAAGACAAATCTTTACTTTAGTTCATAGAATTTTAATGTTAAAGTACTATTTGCAAAGCTAATAAGAATAATGATAAAGCTATCTTGAAATAATTATAGGAGGTTTTACAAGCCAATTAAAGGATTGGTGGGATAATTATTTAACCCATTAAAAACGCTGTAAAATACTAGAATCTATAGCGATCCAAGAAGATGGACAAAATGTAGGTAATGTAGGATATACCTTAGTCCTTATAATTATAGAACATTTTTCTGGTAGATGGTCAAGTAATAGTGAGACCATTCGGACTATGCTCTAAAAATTAAGGTGTAAATCCCTTACATCTTTCGGATGGTATAAAAATGTATTTTTATCTAGAGTCATGGACTACCACAATGTAACAGTTCTCATTGGAAGTCTAAATTTATAGATGGTCTACCAACATTATTTGATGAAAGAGTTGGAAAAACTCTTAGAGGAAATAATACATGCATTAAATATGATGATTATACTTATGGTAAACTTTAAGTGTCTGTACTAT
This sequence comes from Withania somnifera, assembly GCA_039654485.1. Classification (NCBI taxonomy): domain Eukaryota; kingdom Viridiplantae; phylum Streptophyta; class Magnoliopsida; order Solanales; family Solanaceae; genus Withania; species Withania somnifera. The sequence continues at coordinate 7,204 of JBDJHY010188186.1, forward strand.
AGAAGGTTTAGCTTTATGCAATGAAATTAAGCTAAGTCAACAGATTCATAAACATCGTCTTAATGAAAGACAACAATTAGGAAAATTTTGTTAGCAATTTTCCATAAACATGCCCCAAAAGTCCAAAGAGTCATATAAACATAAACATAAGAATGTAGATTGTCATAAATGAAAAAGGAAGCAAATGGAAAAAAATCTTCTAGGAAAAAAGCTTATAATAAAATAAAAAAATTTATTAAATCTAGAAATCCTAATGCATGTTATAAACGTGGAAGAGTTTGCCATTATGCCAAACATTTTAAAGTCAAAAAAAAATTACGAATCTTAATATTGATGAAGATTTAAAAGATTTTCTTTATAAAATATTATTAGAATCCTCTTTTGATTAGTCTGATATGGTAAGTGATGAGAGTACTACTTCCACTGATGAAGATTTAATATTTTTTAAAGAAGCATCTGAAAAATCATGTAAAGATGATGATTGTATATGTTGTCAAATGGGTCAGACCTGCAAAGGTAAAGAAGATGATGAGTTTTATAATATATTCTCAGTTTAAAGATCTGGATATCAATGTCATTAATAATGATTATATTTTGAAAATCCTTAAGATAATAAGAGATCCTGAATTAGATCTCAAACCATTGATAAAATTGAAGAACCCTCTACTAATTATACTAGAAAGAAAGATGATATTCCTACTCCAAAAGGACCTTATACCATGTCCGAAGGTAAAAAGCTTATTCATAAGAAGTATACATGGAAGACTTAGTAGTCGAGATTGATAGTCTCAAAAAAGAAGTTTCTAAACTAAATAAAAGAAACCTCGTATTTGATGAAAGAATATCTAAACTTGAAAATTATGATTTAGATAATATGAAAAAATCAATTGACAAGGAAAGAGATTAATATTTACAGACTCTTCAAATGATATCTTCACAAAAAATTTATATAAAAATTACTTTATTGATAGATTATAATTTCAAGAGGGAACATACTACTTTACTTGATAGTGGTGCAGATGTTAACTGCATCAATGAAGGATTAATACCTTCTAGATATTTTCATAAAACTACTCATAATCTTAAAAATACAAGTGGACAAAAAATGAGCATTGATTATAAATTACCAAAGGCTTATATATGCCAAAATAAAGTTTGTATTCCAGAAACTTTTATTTTGGTCAAAGATATTTCTCATAAAATTATACTTGGAGTACCATTTTCTTACTCATTTATATCCTATTACCAGATGGGATGCAAATGGCATCACCGAAACCTTTGAAAATAAAAAACTTATATTTGAGTTCATTACTCAACCTTTTTTCAAAAATATAAATGAAATCAGAGATAATATCATTTTAAAAAATAAATAAATTGATTATTTTAAAAATGAAACTAATAGTTTGACTATTGATAATATTTTACAAAAACTCAAGCTAGAGAAAAAATTCAGTTTCTATATAATCAATTTTCTCTGCAGATATGTGGTGACCATCCCAATTCTTTGGGAATGAAAGAAACATACAATTAACCTTCCATATGAAAAAAGTTTTTCGAAAAAAACATTCTAACAAAAGTTAGGCCATGCCAAAGGGACGAAGTAACTCAACCAATGAAAGAGGGAAGCGGGCTTTTATTGAAGGACTTGGGACCTATGAACAGAACATGACAACAAAATGAACTCTGAATATTTAGGTATGCATAATAATAACTAAAGAGTTGCAAGGTCAAAACCCAGCAAGCTCTAAAATACTAAAAATAAACATAAGTTTGAAACAAAGAGACTAAAACAAAATTAACCATCCTTGAATGAATGAGGGATACCTATCGCTGGTTGGAATCTGCTTGCACTTACTATCTATAAAACTGAAAGGAGTACATGCATTTACATGATGAAACAATAAAAGTATAGAGTATGTGTCATTACTTTGAATGTATTGGTATGCAGGCTTGCATATGCTAATTAAAATAATTTAAAGTATGGTGATGAATTGAGTAATTAAAATTGGACATATAATTGTATCATCAAAATTGATAAGCACTGACTCACCCTTTTTATCATAAAACATATCTGAAAACCATATAGGTGCATATACTAAAAATAATCATAAGTAAACTACTGTGAGACATGCATAATATATTTTACTGAAAACTAAACATCTTGAACAGGGGTTGTGAGTTTCTTCTAACCGACATACATCATGTGAGGTCATAAAATCCAACTTAATAATTCCATGCTAGGAGAGTTCCTTACAACATTTCCAGGGTAGAAAGGCAACATAAACATGATGATCGATTCATAATAAATAGCTTCTTGGGATAACTACTCAGGCAAGGCCTCTGGGTTCATACCAACTCCGACACACATAGTTTATGGGACTAAGGTATCACCTTTAGGCAGAGTAATAGTATTTCCCATTCCATCAGTGCTAAATAATTCTCCCAAAATATTATATATCTATTTATAGGCTTATCGTCTGCAAGATATCATATAACATATCTCAACTACGAGAAAATACCATATCCTTATAAAAGTTCATATGTACTTACAAGTTCATAATCTTGTCATATCATAAATAATAATTTCTCAAAAATATCATAAAATCATGAGTCATAAAACCATGGAGAATCATCATGCTAAAATTTATGCTTTTATGGATGAGAAACCAATAAGTAAATTAATGGGAGTTGTCTAAAATTAGTAAAACCATGTCAACCTTCATGTTTACTCATGAATAATAACAAAATCATGAAGGAAGATGAAAACCATATAGAACGTGTATAATAATAGGAGTAAATATTTTGATGGATAACAAGAAATATAAATTCAACATAGTTCATAATTTGGATTAGAACCCTAGTTGTAAATTCATAGAACTTCATTTGAAAACTATGAAATTTTGGACACGAATGTGAAAGGGACGTCCAATGAATACCCACATACATTTCCACAAAACTTGAGAAAAGCTTGACTTGGATATGGATTTTAAAATTTGAGTTCTTGAAAATCTTGAGTTGATATACTTGGAAATTCTATAATTTTGTAAGGTAAAATCTTATTAGGAATTGAAGTTTAAGCAACAGAATTTATGGGGAATGTTAGAAATTCTTAAAAGAAACTTACCTTGATGTTGGATGAGAAACAGGAGATAAAATATCAACTTTAGGACTAATAAAAAGGTGAAATAAGGTGTAAAATATCAAAAAAGAGACTTTAAAAGGCTTCCGGTAGTGACTGTCAACGGTCAGGGTCCGTACCGCCCCAAGAATTGGTGGTTCGCAAAATTTTGGACCGGAACTTCAAATAGACTCTTTTATAGGGTTACTATAAATTTTGGTGGTACGAAATCCTTCCCCCGCGGCGGTCCGCCGTCAACCGGTGGTCGACCTCCAGAATTTCGAGTCCTGGCACCTTTCACTGAAATGATCATAACTATTTACTTCAAACGCAAAATGAGGCAATATTTATTGCATTGAAAACAGAACTCAAATATATTTAATTTGATAGGTGATGGAAAATATAACTCTTTATAGTTTGGTAGATATGATTATATAAAGTTGACTAAAGAAATAACATAAGTGAAAACTTAGTCAGTAGAAAAGTTTTGGATTCAACTTAGCGTTAGGGGTTCTTTATGACCCTAAATCACCTCCAACACTCAAAAGCACTTATTAAATAAATTTAACACCTAGGTTTAAGTATGAATAAATTGGGCTCGGTTCTAATCACCTGCTAGAACAGTTTGATCTTAGCTCCAATAGTCTGGGTTGTCACAATAATATCCTTGTGTAAATATATAAATTAGTGCTAGTATATCATGCTAAACATGTAATAAAAATAAATAAAATTAAAACAAGGAAGGTATCACCATTTAAACAATATAACACCACTTTATTACATAATATTAGAGTCCTCATCAAGTGGTGACATGATCCAAAGAGTTTTAAGGATAATAAATGGAGCTAGATCACCAATAATTAGCTAAAAAGGCTATAAGTAATTTTAAAAGATTAAAAAGAGTACTCACCGTCAACAAAACATTGAAGCAATATTTTATTACATTAGATGAGAGTCCATAACAAATAAACACATAATCCAAAGAATGATTTGAGAACTATTAATGCTACTTAAAGCAATGTTATTCAATTAACATGACACTAGGTTATGGTCCTCAGAGCATAACCTTTATATAAATATGTGTTTTATAGAATCATTACTTGTACTTAAACTCTTTGAATCATGTAATAATTTGTCGTAGGCTCTAATATGATGTATTAAAGTGTTGCTACGACGTTTTAATGACAATGGGTGCCCTTTTTAATCTTTTGTTATTTATTTATCATTTTTTTGTTAATTATTGGTGATCTAGGGCCATACTTGTCCTTAAACTCTTTGGATCATGCCACCACTTGATTGAGACTCTAATATTATATAATAAAGTGGTGATGTGTTGTTTAAATGATGAAACCTCCCTTATTTTTTTATATATATTTTTTATTGCATTTTTAACATGATATAGCAACATTGATTTATATATTCATATAAGGATATTATAGATGGTATGGTTGGTCTAGCATAGACCTAGGCCTTTAGATAGTATCAACTATTCAGTTTTATGCCGATGTTAGGGTTTAGAGTTTGGAATTTAGGGTTTGGAGACTGTCGGACTTGTGTAAATTCATATGATTTTTCATTATTCATTATTTTT
>JBDJHY010188196.1:0-11912 GCA_039654485.1 Withania somnifera
ATAGCCAAACTTGATTTGCACTTTTTTGGTCGACTTATTTGGTATTTTGGTCGACTAGTTCACTTTCCAGTATCCTACTAGAACTCAGATTAGTCGACTAATTACTTAAATTAGTCAACTAGTTCAGTCCAAAAGTAGTCGACTAGTTTGACACTTTAGTCGACTAGTCTTCTACTGTTTCATTGTAATTTCTGCACTTTAGGTACTCGGAATGCCTCAAAGTGAGTCAGTTAAGCTCCGTATTGTTTCTTTGACGCATGATCATATCCACGAACATATTCTTTGATTTGTAGGAGTTCCTTTAATATCGAATCTTCGACTTAATGGTTTGGTCATCAATCAAAACATAAAAGGACGATTCTAGTGAACCAACCTTTGTCCAACAGTAATAACAATACTAAAATAATGCATACAAACGTTTTCAAGTCCCCTATAAAGAAGCGCAGTGTACAAAGAAACACACTCACCTGTAGGCTCCACATACTACCAGGAGTACACTGAAGAAAACAAGTGTAGAAAAGTAAGTACAATTACATGAAGTAACCAATCCTGCATATATTTCTCCTCTGGTACCTGTAGGTCTAGAAGGCAGATTCCATGGAAGGCTACCCTAAATATTTTCGGTATATCTCTCCTCTGTTCTATACCCTCCCCCCCATTCGTGTTACCGCAGCCCGAAGGCAAGGTCCATGAAGGTATGTCACCTCGTATGATCTTTAATGTCATCATAACCTCACATCCCAAATAAAAGAGCCTCAAGGGTCTCATAGTTTGGCATCTCGTGCCTCATGTCAATATTATCATCAAGCCGTACTCGGCAAGTCATGGCATACTATGCCTCAATATAAAGGTATCACCAATATCCTCAATACCCAGTAAGTGTGTTAAGTGTCAAAAAGTTGCACCCACTGCTGTACGACGACAGCTCAAGTGCCAACAGTTGTACTCATTGTCGAACGGAGTCAGTATCATGTCCCAGTATTAATTAGTCAAATGATATTTTCTGGTGCTATGGTGTAACGCCTGGGCTAAAAAAAGTAAAAATAGTATTACCAGGCGCTCGATACAATGCTAAGTCTAAAATGGTTAAAAGTTCATTTACTTATATTATTATTAAAATATTATAATTTATTGGTAATTATCCTTATATGTTATTATTACTAAAACCATTTTCTAGTCATCATGGCTAAAAAATCAGGAGGTGATACTGATCCAGCCTCAATGCACTCTCATCGGAGCCAAAGGCCCAACCTCTCGTGTCATGAATGTACAATATATCAGCAAGTATGTATATATATATATATGATCATGTAATAACAACTACCTATACACTGCACGGGTTTAACTGAATAACTCCTAAGTCACAGGTACCATATAAATCCAGATGCCAATATATATATATCAATGAGGAACGAATGAAGAATGGTACAAGGTTACTATTACAACCTAGTTAACCAACCCTCGGATGCTATTTAGTACAAATGTTAAATCTATAAGCCCATAGATAGCTCACGGAGCCTATTTGTCATCCGACGATTAAGCATTGCAAGCTCATGAATATTACCTTAAATGATGTGAAACAATCTCCAATTTCTCTGAAATTTGCGTAAAAGTATTCAACATGTCAATACGAGTCTAATGGTATCAATTATACTAAGTTTCGGACTAGGACTAGAATCGAGCCTAAACTGGGTTTGCGAGGCCCGCTTGTCGAAATTGAAAATAAACTTCATCACGGGGTTCCTAACGTTACCAGGAACCCGTGCTCCTAAATTGAGCACAATTTGAGTGCGGGTCAAAGATACAATTTTTATGGGGTTAAACGTTGAAATTCGGTGAATTAATGATACTACACAATAAAATATAAACAGGGAACGAAGAATCACACAATAATATATAGATTATGACATGAATTCATCAACCTCACCAATTGAGGCCATTAATGGAGGAAAATAAGATTTAAAACGAAGAAGAAACTTACCCAAATCGTGTAGAGGTCGAAAGACAACACTTGGGGATTTTCATCAACCTTGAATTGATGTTTGGGATGGGGTTTTCGCACAGGTATGAGGTAAAACGTAATATTTTTGCAGAAATAAAAATTGAGGGTTGTGCGGGGTTTTTTATATAACTGAAAAGTATTTACTGTATCTCAATTACGTCACAAAGGATCGCGACCGCGTAACATATTTGAAAAGGTCCACGTGAATTTCCTAAGCAATCGCGTAGAGAGGTTGGGGGAAGACTGAATCGCGATCACATACTGGAACTCCACGATCGCATAAAGTACTGGTTAGATGAATCATGATAGCATGGATTGGCTTCGCGATCACGATGAAGGATTCACCTGCACTAATTGCATGTTTTGACAGCAGAAATTGAGAGAAAGAAACACCCCGAATCACCACTTAAATTGCGTTTAGTATTAGTTTAAGCAAGCAAACTATGCATGCATACCCGAAATGATATTTCGGACTCAATGGCATAGGTTAAATTGGAATCCGACTGTTGACAAATTCAACCCTCAGGCTTAAGTTCATGAAATTTTCACCAACACCTCGCAAATACAACGACAAGTCCGGGAAACAAACCAACACCTCCACTAGCCTAAAACCACCATTTCGGAACTGATGAAAGTGTCAGAATTTTAGTCCGACACTTCAACACTGAGATACCACTCAAGCTCCAACTTAGGCCTTAAACTTAACTAAAATCCACAAATTGCCATATGTTGCAAACGAAAACTTTAAAACACCGAAAATACAATGACAAGTCCAAAAATTATACAACCACCTTACCTAACCTAAAATCATCATTTCAGAACTACTAGAAGTGTCAGAACTCCAATCCGACCCTCTGAACATCAAAATACCACTTAAGCTCTATTTTAATTCATAAACTTAACTAAAATTCATAAATTAGTGTAACTTGCAAATGAAAACTCTTAAACACAAACTTGAGGTCAATATTGACTTTGTTTGGCATTTCAAAGCTAACAAAATTGTCGAAATTTAATTCCAAGCTTGTCTTGAAGGAAAGTTGACTTTGGTCGATGAGTACTTAGTTTTAGGCTCTAAAACTGGCAATTTGAGATATTTCTCAACCGAGTCACCAGAGATCCAAACTACTGGTCCCATCAAGTCATAAATAACTTAGGACAACTACTGAAATGCTCTAGAATGCAAAACGTCGCATATTTATCATAAATGACCATGAGGGTCATTACAATAGAAGAAAAGTTGCTTTAAGAATAGTGAGTGGAAGGAATTTTCTATCAGAAAAAATCTATTAAACTTCGTCATTGAACCTCTTCTACCAACAACTAAGGATTTCATGCCAGGTGGTCTTTACAATTGAAACTGAAAAGTCATAATTTGAGGGTTTACAGAAAATGAGGTACCCTGGGCGGCTTATCGGTTCCCCATACTGTTGCACATGGATCGAGGAAAATATTCTTAGATCTTCTCTAATCCCTAGTACAATAGTCAATATCACTTCACATTAGTAATTAAAGTGGGAACATTGTCAAAATATGACAATTCATGATAGGAGAAACACCTAGGATGAACTGTTGTACCCTCAAACAAGTTAGTCAGTGATACAACCCGAGTTAGGGATCTAAAGCGAACCAACATTAATGCAGAAATAAAAAATATGAGATAGGTGAATTATCTTTGAAATCGATGAATAAGAAGATAATTCAATTAATTGTAAGAAGAGAAGAGGAGAAGAAAAAAGTACTAATTGATTCTACAATTAACACAAGGGGAAAAGGATTAAAATCAATGAAAAAGACACGATTTAATTCCACAAATATGTGACTCGATATGAATTACAAGAATAATAATTCTAAATCAACAATGGCATTCCACCCAATTGCTAACCTAGATATAGCTAAACTAATCTAGATCTAACCTAAAGGGAGTATACCCTTAGCTACAAGATATCGATCTATAAAAATCTCAAATCATCCAAAAACTAAGCTAAAATTCAAATGAGGGGCTATTTATAGCCCAATAAATACAAGTCCCAAAAGTGACCCTTTGTACACAAAAATTGGATCGTCAATCATACAATTAGGTCGCCATTCATGCTTGATGATCGCTGAATTGGAAACTAGGGTCACCAATGTTGTTATATGACATCTGGCAATTGTATGTGCATATTTGATAGCGCATCAGAATGCATACCTGCTCATGGCATTACCCAATCGGACAGATTGCTCCCTGTCCCTCCCTTTGGCTCCGGGTGCCTCCCACAATTCATTTGATTATTTTGGCACTTGGAAATTCCTTTGAAGGTATTGTATTGTGATCTCAAGGCATGTAATCTCCTAATACTTGAGGTTATGATAGATAGCAACAAGTGATATCGTCTCGTCCTCCCCTTTTTAAGAAGATTCATCCTCAAATCTACACCTGCAAAACAAGAAAGAAATATAAGTACAAGGTTCCTTTAAAGCCACACCAAGGTATAATCATCATATAGTGGATGATAATACCTATGGTAACAAAACTAATGTTAAAAATACTAGCATTCTCTTTACGGCTAAATGCAATTCCATAAGAAAGGCCACGCCTAGCCATGGTACTCCCTCCTCCCCTAATGCACTAGCATAAGAAAAGAATAGAAGCACAACCACATCAAAATCAGGTCAAACATAAAGGTAATGCTCATATCCCAACCCCACACAAGTTATCCCATTCTCGAGGTCAAAAGTAAACCCATAATCATACTGAATAACCATCACAAGTACTATAAATGATACCTCTATAAACATCATCTAATAGAAATCACAAGTGATTAACATAGCACAACAACAAGGTTCGAGATAAAAAGAGTATACCTCCATAGGCTTGTAAGGCCAAAAAATGAGTATGAGCCACAAGTACATACCTTCCATGATAGAGAATAGAGATATGACTTCATACCATTTCTACAGTCCAAGAGGTTCCCTCCATTTGCTTTCAACCTCGAGACTTAACCCTTAAAGAAACTTATCAAACATTGCACTCAAGCACAAGAGTTCATCAATAGATAGAGTCTACATTTACGTCCACATGAAGAATTCCCTCAGACCCCTTTCTTAAAAGGGAAACCTTTATTGTTGAAGGTTTGTCCCTTGCACAACTTAGGTCCAACGAAGAGACAGTGAAATCTCAATAAGGGACTTGCATCATAAGGATAGGTACCAATAACCTCAACTAAACCTCACTTGTCATCCTTTCCAAGAACCAACAAGCAAATACCAAGATCCATAATACCACCGAGTTTAAATGAAAATAGATCCCACAAGTATGGTTTACAATCACAATCTTTAGGATCGAAGGTAGATCTAGTTGTACATGACTTATTAGGCATACAATCATAGACATCGTCATATGCAAATAGATAATAGAGGAAGGTATCTCTCAAATTAACTTCATCCGAGGAAAAAAGGTCCATACAAGTATAAACACCACCTTTCCTTTGAACACTATCCTGCCCGACACATGTACTATCACCTCTAAAGTAGAGATTTCTATTATCAAAAAGTATGTCATCACACCATAGTGGATTTTCATACACAATGTAGCCTTCAAAAGGGGCTACCTTAGAAACACTAGGGAACAATCCACCATGAATATCAACCATAGCCAAGTTATTATCCTCATATAAGAGATTATACTCAAATTCACACTCCGATTCTAAGTTCTTGAAGAAGAACAAGAAAAGAAGTCACAATATAAGGAATCATACTCTCAATGCAAACACTTCATGTGATTATCTACCTCAAGATTAGGACTCCAAGTTATACATAAACCACCATCACAAATGTTCACATAAGCCAAGAAACCCATCATTATATTTATCAAACAAGAATGGGGTGTCATTCAAGGGGTCGCAACAAAGCTCATCAACACTTGGACTATCACCAATTAGGTTCCTCACCAATTGAAGAAAATCAAATGGAATTTCACCAAAAGTCTTATTCTCATTGCATAATAATAATATTCAACCAAAGCACAAGTGTCGATACTAGGTAGACCCAAATTAATTTGCAAGAAGATATAATAAGGTCATATATAGGATCTCCTAGTGTCAGAACAATCTCATAAATAGAACTACCATCCAACACATCATAATGTACAGATTAAGCTTACCCAAGTAAAAGCTAGCACTTACTTCTAATTGTCTACAAGTCACATCATAATCATTCATTTGAATTGGAATACAATAGTAAGCTTTCATACCTTGATGTTTCATACCTTTGTTGAAGCACACTTGCTCAGTCGAGAAGCTTTCAACTTCCTCATGACTTAGCACCGCTTGAGGCTCTTCATTTAGTTTGCCTCTAAGAATACCTAAACAAGAGAAACAACTAAAAATATATAAAGGATTAGAGTTAGTTTGTGACAACTCTCTCACATCACTCCACAAATCCAAATCCTAAGATTCGATACTAGATTATATGGACCAAGTTAGGGATCTAAAATGAACCAATATCGACAAAGAAATGAGAAATTACAACATAGGTGAATTATATACGAGATCGATGAATTGAAAGATAATTTTATGAATTGTAAGAGAAGGAGAATATATGAATAGGCATTAATTGATTCCAAAATTAACACAAGGGAAAAGGAACTTGAATTTAATGAACGAGACACAATTTGATTCCACAAATGAGTGACTCATTATGACTACATGAAAAATCAATAATGGTATTCCACTAATGGCTAACCTAGATTCATCTAACACTAAGCTACATCTAACCTAAAGAGAGTCCACCTTTATATACAAGCTACCAAAATATGCAAAGTTGAAATCATCCAAAAACTAAGCTAAATTTAAACTGAGGGTTTATTTATAGTGCACTAAATACGAGTCCCAAAAGTGACAAGTTGTACACAGAAAGTGGATCACCAATCATGCAATTAAGTCGTCTTTCTTGATTGATGCTCACCGAATCAAAGCTAGAGCCACCAATTTTGTTCTGTGATATTTGGCGATAGTGTATACATATTTAACAGTGTGCCAAAATACATACGAAAAGTATTGATCACCCATTTACTCATGGCATTACCCAATTGGGCAGATTGTTCCTTGTTCCTCTCTTTGGCTCCAAGTTACCTTCCACATATTTGTTTGCTCACTTTGGTACTTAGAAATGCCCTTGAAGGCTCTTCCTTGTTCTCTCAAGTTGTGTGTGCTCCCAAACATTGTTCCACGATGGATAGAGGGGGAAATATCGTATCAGCCGAAAACCATAGTAAATCTTCCTAATTCTCTCTCGCAACGGAATAAACATGAAGTATGAGAGAAAGAAAAATCATAAAAATATTCTTATAATTTATTACAAAAATATATATCATCACTACAAAGAGTCAAAATTTGAAGGAACTCCTGTTCACTAATGTCACAATATCGAGGGCCATCAAAAGCCTTTGAACCCAAAATTTCTTCCACGTATGTTACCAACCACTCATAGCTTAAGGTCGTGTGTGGGGATTGGGCCACCAAACATCGAGATCTAGAGATCTTTTGTGTGAGGTCCTCAATTTTTGCCTCCTCGAGGGACTTAAGTATGGAACGTGGAACATCGAGGGCCTTGTCATGATTAGCTTTTCACTTCTGTATTCTAAACTTTCAAATTTTAGCTTTAATTTTCTTATTCGAGTAGTTTTGTTCCGCCTTAAGAGAGGCTATATCTGAGCCAACTGGCATCATCTTAGCTTGTGATGGCCTAAAATTTAAAAAGGCAAACTATCTAGTCTAAGTTGGAATTGTCTCGAGAAAGGTCCTTGATATGACTTAGTTGATTGGCCATTAACCCTCGATAATATGATGCTTCATTATACCAATTTTCGGTGGTAAGATCTTATCCATCCCTTTTATACTTGGTTGCAGACAACTCAGTCTTTAAAGCCTCAATCTCAGAACCGAAAGTAGCCCGCACGTTGATGGTTGTTGGATAATCCATATTTATGGGTAACTTCCTTTGATAAACATCCATCTCTGACATAAGTGCCTCTTTCTCATGCAAGTAACACTGAAGCCTTTCAGTAGTAAGCAGATGAGCCTGCATAAAATGGGAGAGCTTGGATAAATGTTCTTAGTAGGTTGCGAGTCACAAAAAGAAAAGGGATAAGAAGAACAAAATCAGAAGTAGAAGAAGAGAAGGAATTGAAACTTAGTGATCGCATGGGCGCTATCACTAAATAAGCATTCAGTAGTTACCTGACCAACTCACTCTCGATAGTTACGCGATATAACAGTTGATAGATATCTTGTACCTGCATCATCCTTGATTGTAAATCAACTTAAGAGGGAATATTTAGGGAAATTCTGCACCACTAAGAAGAATTGAAAGATTAGAATCAAAAAAACATTTTACAAAATAGGAGGATTGTGCTGAGCTCGAGAACTCTTCCGGTCTCAGGAAATAGTTGAATTTCCAAAAATAAGAAGCAGAGGACATATAAAGACCTCACATACAAGGCCCAACGTTCCGATGACTCCCATTTTCCAAGGCTCGGTGCTTGAGTTCTAACTACCACATGTGAAAAAGATTTGCTTGTATAACAAGGATCAGAGGTAAGAGCAAAAGTTTTGCATGTATAACAAAGATAAGGTAAGAGCAAAGGAGATGACAACGGAAAGCCTCTATCAAATATAGAAGGTTCCACCTCTCTAAACCATCTACTAGTATTTAACATCCTACGGGTGGAGGTGCTCGAAAAACTGACCTTTATTATGAGAGTTTTGTCAAGAAAGCTTTCTTTGCCGATATTCTACTCAGAGGAAGAAGAAACTATCATAAACTATCATCGACTGGACCATGATAACAGTTCTATTTGTGACACTTGAAAAAAAAGGGGAAAGTATGAAAGTGGAGTTAAAAGGTCCAAAACAGGTTGTTGAAAAGTTTAGGAAGAAGTTAACGGACCATGATTCTTAGACCTCCCTCCTGGCTAGATGTAATCCCTGCCTATGTATGAATCTCAATAGTAAAAACACTCAAAATTTTTGGAAACCCATATTTGAGAGTTGTCAAGGAGATCTTTTAGAGTCCCCGCACTATGCTCTGATATTTGAGCTAAAAAGAAAATGGAAAATAACCAGGAAAATATGTCATGCCTTATCATGTCCCAAAGTCATCCCCCTTGGGCGGTACGGTATCCTACTAAGTCACCTAAAAAACCTTGCATGGATTCTTGACTCGTGCATAACTCTAGTCACTCACACTCAGCCGAAGCAATATAAGAAACTAGCAAAATAATCATTGGACCTCATATTAGTTAATAGAGATATAGTAAATAAATGGAAACTAAAACCTCAACTCTGCTCAATACTCATGTCTGAAAGGGTCTACTCACTAAATAATAGACTGCTAGAATAAGATATCTAGCTAGTATCCAAATTGAAAATAAAGAGCAAAACTAAAGCACTAGATCAACTCAAAGAAAAAGATTAAATAAATAAACCCAAAATCTTTGGGTCCCCAAAGAAATTAGGACTCACCAATCTTCAAGTCTCTAAGAATGTTGATCCAATTAACAAGGGCATCTAGAAGGCTGGTAGGATCTGCAAGGGGTAACATGCAGCATAGAAAGTACGCGACCATTATGTGAAATGTACTGAATATGTGGACAAGTGCAACAGTCTACAACAATTAAATACTCATGGTAATGCAATACAAACATCTTATAACAAGTTAAAATCCAATACTCAACTTCAATAAAGTAATACTGGACAAGTATAACAATATCAGTTAAAAAACACAACTTTCAAGAGTATTAAATAACTCAATGAAATAATGCGGACTCAACAGTTTTAACAAGTAAATTATATCCTTTAGTTAAAAACCTTCTTTCACTTTTTTCTACTTCAAACCTACCACTTTACTTATTTTAGGAGTTTTTATAAATGACATACCTCATGCCTTAACATAAAGTCTACATATTACCCCATATAAAGGGGCCTCCTTACCATGCTGAGGTATGAATCTATAGCTGCTCCTAGTGGATCTACTAAGTCTTATCAAAATGGGCACTAATTGGGCCATAATATAATCCTATGTTTGGATACGTAGGTTTCGGGCATAAAAGGACTCGTTCTACCTTCTCGATGCTAATACTCCTCCCATTTAATATTCTGAAACATCATATTCAACTTCTTTCACTCTTCTCGACTAGTGGTTTCTTGAATGAAACTAACTAGCCAAATCCTAACTCATTAGGCTACGAATTTCAATAGGGATACTTTGGGAAAACTCAGTCAATTAGACTCTTCATAAATATTCTTACTTTTTATCTTATATATTTAAGCATAAAATCATCAACACTTTTCAACTAGGCTTCATTAGTTGAAAACTAGTCAATTTATAACACTTCAATGCTCACTTCAAGTTTTAAAAATAAACTCCAAAATCACCATTTAATTTATGCTTTCAAGACTTCCTTCAACTTCTGTAACAACTTCCAAAATCATTCTAACTCATGAGGACTATGCAATTAAGCAATATCTATGCAAGTTTCACAATTATAAATAAAATCATCAAGGAATTATTAAAAAGGGAATCTCAGTATAAAAGATATAACTAAGAATCCTAAACATGCTCCTATACTTCAAATCTTTAAGAAAATGATTTTTGGGGCACAAGGATGGAAGGAATCCTTGTTCATATCCACATACATGATTTGGAGCACTTTAATAGAGGAAACTGTTGAATGAGTTTTTGTAATAAGAGCTATTACTGCAAACCCTAGCTATGCTGAGAGGGGATTTTGGAGAAGAAACCCTTAGCTTTATTATATTATGTAAAGAATGAGGGAATTAGAGTATTTGGGTATTTATAATCATCCATTAGGAATCTAAAAAGACAGGATATTGGATAAAAAGGGTTGGGAATTACCAAATGAACCTTGCTAATTGAATAGTAAAACTGAAGGGAAAATACCACGAGTTGCTCCATAACCCATGGAATGTCACTACACGAGTTATAGTCTGAGTCGTGGTATTACCTTGTGCTACTGGAATTCGTAACTCAACCTATGAGTTCATAACATGATTTTTGGTATGCCAATGAATGGTGAAGTGGAATCATGGGATCAGGGATGGAAAATGCATTTTTTGGAACCTTAGTACGGGTCCATATCACGATTTGTGAGGTTGCACGTCATGATTCATGACCTAACTTGTAGAAACTAGGCTTAAAATTAATCTTCTAGAAAATTATGCATGAGTCAATAACATGGACTAATGATCCTTCAAACCATGAGTCATGGGTACCTAGGAACAAAACCCCAATTCTCTAAGTCAAAAAATAGGTTTTAAAGCTTATCTCAAGTGTGGGATATTACAATATCTATCCCTTAAGATCTTTCATCCTCGAATAAAGGTTACAGTTAGAATAGACAGAACTTGGCTGTTGAAACTGACTAATTGATCGAAATATA
Source organism: Withania somnifera (assembly GCA_039654485.1). Lineage (NCBI taxonomy): Eukaryota > Viridiplantae > Streptophyta > Magnoliopsida > Solanales > Solanaceae > Withania > Withania somnifera. Next base: position 11,442 of record JBDJHY010188196.1, read on the forward strand.
TATGAATATGATATCCAATGACTTGATTTGGTCAAAATAACCATACTAACTCAGCTGACAGACATGCATACTACCATAACTATTCTCAACTACTATGAATTGCTCAATTGACACATGAATATACATATAGAGACTCATGCAACTCTACAAACTACATCAACTGACCTCTACTCTCATCAAACCATGCATAAATACACATATAAGGACTCATACAATGCCAAAGGTTACATTCTACATGATCATGAAAATATAAGGCCACAATCTTAATAGATAGACTATTACCCGAGACTAAAGTGGAACTAGAAGGGAAAAGGTGCAGATATCTACTCATTATGTCTTCCTCTGCCTCTTAAGTAGCTCTCTCAAATAACCAGTTCCTCCAGAGACCTTAACTTACACTACCTCTTTATTCCTCAATCTACGAACCTGCTTGTCAAGAATCTGGATGGGGTCCTCCTTATAGGTTAAACT
>JBDJHY010188207.1:0-11912 GCA_039654485.1 Withania somnifera
CAACTACTTATGCCCTGCACAAGGATGCTACTTTGTTGTATAGAGCTCGCATGAAATAACAACTACTTATTCTTTTGTATTATATAGAGCTCTCATACTTTGTTGTATTTAGATGTCTTATGTACCACTTGTACAATGTCTTGGGGATAGTTGTTTTGGTTGTTTATATGTTTTCCTTCCTTTTTCTCTTTTTCCTGTGCTTTATTTCCTATTGATTTGGTTCTTGGGGTACCGTCTGTTGTTTGCCACTCTGGATGATCGGTTTAGGATTTTCTACCCATGCGACTCGGTAGATTCCATCATGACCCTTGATTTTGGGTTGTGACAGCCATCCTATGGTTGATGGAGGTAACAGGCAGCAATATCAAAGTTATAAGGGACTAGTCCCTTAATCTTTTAGTGCTTCTTTGTAAAATTTCAGACCTTTGAAAAGTTAGAAGAACATGCCATCTTAATCATCTTCACAGATTAGTGCTCTCGTGTATGTCAAGTTTTGTTGGTCCCACTTAGGTAAGTATCATATGGGGCAGAACGAGTGGTTTGGGTGTGTATAGGTTGGTCATAACATTTGGCATTGTCCTTCGAAGAGTTGTTATGCATATAGTTTCAGGTCACAAACAAAGAGATATCTCGATTGTTAACTAGAATATTAACCCATTTCAGACTAATAGTCTGGTAGCACCTTTACTAGAACGCCTAACTCAGCAGGGTGCTTTTTCTAGTACTAGTGGCTTTCATCCCAAAAATTGATTTTATACTTTGGGATCTAGAAAGGATCACGAGAAATCAGCTGATGTTATGATAGGTATGTTGGGGGTGTATGCTTTGATAGTATTCTTTCTTAGAACTATATATACCCTATCTTTTGTTTCCCCATATGTTTGACTCTTGAGTGGTTTTCTGAGTTTTCTCTTTTTTCCACACCTATTATTGAATTTATAGGTGAGAAACTTTATTGTAGTTACCTTGCATCTATTCTAGGTGAGGTAATTCCTGTTGATATTCCTGAGTTATATATGGTAGACTTCAATGTTATTCTTTGCATGGTTTGGATCTATTTATGTCATGCTATTGTTGATTGTACGATTAGAGTTGTTCACTTCCAATTCCTAATGATCATGCTCTTGAGTGGGAGGGTAGTGTTGTTGTCCCTAAAGGTAGTTTCATTTCTTATATAAAATCTAGAAAGATAATCTCTAAGGAGTATATCCATCACATAGTCTAAGTTAAAGACTCTAAGTATGAGACTCTCGATATCCAGTTAATCTACATAGCCATAGAGTTGTTGATCTATTTCCTAAGGAGCTACCCGAAGTCCCTAAGAGAGATAGATTTCGAAATATACCTGATTCTTGGAACTCAACCTATTTCTGTTTCTCAATATAGAACCACACCGGTATAGCATAAAAAGTTGATAGATTAGTTAACAGACCTCCTATAAACGGGGTTATCCATCCTAGTATGTCTCTCTGGAGCGACCCGGTCTTATTCATACGAGATAAAGAAGGTCCCTCAGAATATATATAGATTACTAGAAGCTGAAAAAAGTCATAATAAAAAATAAATATCATATCATGAGGATTGATTACTTGTTAGTTCAACTTCAAGGTAATAGCTATTTTTTACAAAATGATCTTCACTCTGGCTATCTTTATCTTAAGGTCAGAGAGGTATATTTTCCTAAAACTGATTTCAGAATTGTTATGGCCATTTTGAGTTTATGGTCATGTCCCCCTATTTGACTAATGCTCTTGCAACTTTCATGGACCTCATGAATAGGGTGTTTAACCCATTCTTGGACCCATTTTTTATTGTCTTCACTGATGATGTTTTGGTTTACTCCAAAAGTAAGGAGGATCATACAGACTATCTTAGAGTTTTATTTCAAACTCTTAGAGCCAAGTTTTGTCTTCATTCAGTTGCCTTCTTAGTTCATGTTATCTCCGGTAAGGGTGTTCGAGTGGATTCTCAAAAAATTGATGTTGCCAAAAATTAGCCTAGACCAATATATCCTAGTAATATTTTTAGGTTCCTTGGTCTAGCAGGGTATTAATATAGGTTTGTCTAGGGATTCTCTTCCTTAACCACCACTTTGAACTGATTGAATTAAAAAAGGTGAATTTTTATTGGTCATATTTATGAGAGAAGAGTTTTTAGGAGTTGAAACTAAGTTGAGTTTGGTCTAGTATTGACTTTTCTTACGGGTTTTGAGGCTTTTGAAGTATATTTTAATCCTTCCTAGGTTGGTCTTGGGTGTGTATTGATGTAGAATGGTAAACTGGTAGCATATTCTTCTGGACAACTTAAGGTTCATGAGAAGAATTATCCCATGCATTATATTGAGCTGGCAGTCGTAGTGTTCTCTTTGAAAATATAGGGGAACAACATGTATAGAGTGTATGTAGATGTCTTTAGAATCATAAGAGTCTTTAGTATGTGTTCAAGTAGAGAGATCTTACTCTTCATAAAAACACTGGTTAGAGTTCTTGAAAGACTAAGATATGAGCATTATGTATCATTCAGTCAAGGCCAATGTAGTGGTCAATGTCCTTAGCAAGTTTTTCTTGGGAATTTTATCACATTTTGATGAGGGTATGAGAGAGTTGGCCATAGAGGTGATATCCTCGCATACCTTGGGGTGAGATTGATTGGTGTGGAAGATGGGGGTATGTTTGTTTTGAAAGCTTCTAAATTATCTTTTGTTGTTGAGGTGAAGGAAAAGAAAGATAGTGATCTAGCTTTGGTTCAGCTAAAGAGTGGAGTTCATAAGAAAAAATTCAGGTTTTCTCCTAAGGGGGTTCTCAGTTATCAAGGTCGCTTTTTGGTGCTAGATGTTGATGGGTTAATATATATATATATATATATATATAAGAGAAGTGTATTGGTTGAATTTAATCAATAAGGACATAGTTGAGCATGTGGCTAAGTTTACTAACTATCAAGTAGTGAAAGTAAAGCATCAGATACCAGCAATAGAGCTGCAGAGTTTTGGTATTCCAATATGGAAGTCTGAAGTGATTAGTATGGACTTTTTCACCGGCCCTTAGACCAAAAAGTATGATTCCATATGGGTAATAGTAGATCGTATGACTAAGTCATCCCACTTCTTACCAGTTTATACTGGTTATTGAGTAGAAAAGTACGGGATAAATTTTCCTTCATCATATTTTCAAGATGCATGGTGTTCCTTTGTCTATTATTTCAGACCATGGTACAAAAGTTCAATTTGTAATTTTTGAGATTGTTCCAAAAGGGTCTCATTACTTAGGTTTATCTCGGTATATAATTTCACCCATAGACAAATACACTGACCGAGTGGAACATTTAGACATTAGAGGATATGTTGGACATGTGCAAATATTTCAAGGGCAATTGGGTTGAGCACTTTCCATTGATAGATTTTGCATACAACAACTATCATTTTAGTATCCAGATGGCCCCATTTGAGGTTTTTTATGGGAGGAGATATAGGTCTCCAATTGTACTTTTTGGGGTTGGTGAGGCAGCAAAGGTAGGGCTAGAGCTTATTTGATATGATGCAGAAGGTTCAAATCATCGAAGGGAGATCAAGAGTAGCATAAGGAGACAGAAATTCTAGGTAGATGTGATAAGAGATATAGAGTTTGATGAAGATGATTGTGTATTTTGAAGGTGTCTCTAATGAAAGGAGTCCTGGCATTTGGTAAGATAAGGAATCTTATTCTGTGTTATATCGGGTCATATTAGCTATTGCGGAGCATATGCAATGTTGCCTATGAGTTGGTCCATCCGCAAAATTAGCAAAAGTTTATTTGTTTTTTCGTGTATATTTGTTGAGGAAGTGTATGAGTGATTCATCCTTGGAAGTACCCATTAAGGAGTATTAACATCCTAGCCTATAAGGAGGCCCCCATGCAGATTTTAGATCGACGGGTCCATAGACTGATAAATAAGGATATAGCTTTAGTTATGGTTTTACAGAAAAACTAATCAGTTGAGGGGAGCTATGTAGGAGGTATAAGTAAACATGATAAGTATATATCTACACATGTTCCCTTCTAGTTTCACTTTTGCCTGAGGTAATAACCTCTCTATTAAGTTTTTCTTCCAAGTGTTTGTAGAATGTATCCTGAAGAATTGCATGAGTCCCATTGAGTGTATTCATGCATTATTTGATGAGTTCATGATACTTGAAGTTTGATAGAGTGGTATACATTTCAATCTATAGAGTAGCAGCTTAATCATCTTTTGTGGGTTATTGCAACGTCTTGAGTAAGTTTGTAGTCATTTTGTCAGCTAGTAGTTTGTTTCCCTTTTAAGTGAGCTTAATCCTTCATTCAAAGATAAATTATTCAATAGGAAGATAATGTAACACTCTGTACTTTGATCAATCTATAAACTTAATATTTGAACTATGTGAAACTTAATTTTCAATTATGGTACCAGGATTTATACTTTGTTGTAGAGACTGTTTCATAATTTCCAAGATATTATAAAGCAATCCTATGTCATTTTGGCTTCAAAATAGAGTTATAATAAAAACCCAAACCCGATATTCTTTATTCGTTAGTTCATTCTCAAAAATAGAGTAAATTCTCTTAAATTTTCTCTTAAGAAGCAAGGATTAGGGTCTTACCTCCAAAAGTAAAGGATCAATCAACGTTCATCAATTCCATCCATAGAACGTGCTCAAAGTCAGGTATATGGGAAAATGAAAAAAGGGTTCCTGTAATGAACCTCGTGGTCATTCTCTAATTTTCTATTTTTTTGTGTATAGCACCTTCTGGTAGCTTTTCCAAGTCATTTATGACTTTCTAGGACCAGTCTTTCGGTTCCCTAAAAGTTATGTTGCCTGTTATCTCAACTTTCCTATTTTAAAGTTTTAACTTTTAAATGATGGAAATCAAGAGTGAATTCATAGAAACCATAGGTCGCACCTGTGAGGTCACCCTAGCAAACCTTGTCTACCCTCGCAAACTCACCCTAGGCTTCACCATTACGACATTTATCCACTATGGTAGAGGTCGCACTTGCGACCTTTTGTTTCCCCTTTGAAATTACCCCTACGGTCCAAAGTTTCACACCTGAAACTATAGGATTAGTTATAAATATGGATTCCTTCTTTATTTTGTCTTCCATTCCTATAACTTTCTACTCTATTATTGCCTTACGAAATCTTGAGTTTTGATATTATAGTGGTGGAAAGTTTTTGGGAGGTGTCCAGGGAGCTATTTGGAGCTTTTCTTCCATATTTTCCAGGTAGGTACCTTACTAAATTCTGCGTATTAACTCTTTTTTTCCTTTCGTTGAATATAATTTTATTGGTCAATAGGAGACCCATTATGGGGTCTAGTTTAGGTCAAATTTCAACCACGTGTTCCCTGAGTTGAGGTCTACCTCCCCATAATTTTAGTTTTATTTTTTAGGCTACGTGGCCCATGCACCCAATTTTAGGCTCAATCTCTAACCCGAGTTGTATTTGGCATTATGTGTCTCATTTTTCTTATTTTAACCCCTAGATTGCATTTTGTCTTATTTCAGTCTAGTTTAAGTTCATTTAAGGAGTTTTAGGCCCTTATCCCGTGCTTTGAGATTTTTACCAATGCCCAGGTAGGCTAGGCTTTCCCTATCCTTTAGATTACGACTAATTTGGTACTTTTCTTGTAATTGGCTAGCTATTGGTTTAGGCTGTTAAGTTGGTTCAACACCAGTTATTCTATTGATTTATTGGCTTTCCTTGCAATTCTGTGTGGGCTTATAGTTGTCCCTTGACTGGTATAGTCTTTCTTTTGCTTTCTTCAAGCGGCCTTTGGACCCTAGATTTTAATGTGAGGCATTTTATATACCTTGAGTTAGGGGCACTTAGTTTACATCTTGATTCAGGAGAACAGCTAATAGAAAAATTGGTACTTAGGTTGCTTTGAGTATAACTTTTCATCCTTAGACCAATAGACAGTCTAAGAAAACTATCTAGGTACTTCAGGATATGTCATGGGCCAACTTTGGTGGTAGTTGGGATCAAGATTTAGCTTTAGAGAATTTCTTATATAATAACTACTATTCCAGTGGTCAGATGGAACCTTCTGAGGCCTTATATGGTAAGCACTGGAGATCACCCATCGATTGGTTCAGTAGTGGTGAGATTCATCCCCAGTGTTTAGATTTTTTGCACGATGCTACTGAGAGGATTAGATTTATTCAAGATCGAGTTTGGACAGTCCGAGTATGAAAATGTCCTAAATAGACCGTAGGCTCTAGCCCTGGGAGTTTAGTGCTACGAATGTGGTGTTCTTACATGTGTTTCCCATGGAAGGAGTTATCATATTTTGTCAATGAGGCAAGCGTAACTCCAAGTTTATTGGGCCCTATGATATCTTAGGGCAGATTGGCATTATTGCTTATTAACTAGCTTTGCCTCCAAAGTTATATACGGTGCATCCTGTGTTATATTTATCCATGCTTTATCATATTATTCTTGACCCATCTCAAGTGCTTCGTCGAGACTCTGTGTAGTAGAATGACTATCTGTCTTATGTTAAGGAGCTTGAGGCTATTATTGATAGAGATGTGAGGCAGTTCGGGTCCAGGGAAATTCTTATTGTGAAGGTTTGTGTGGTGCACCATCCTATCAAGGAGGCTGCCTAGGAGTTACAGAAAGATATGAGAGCCTAGTATACCCGTCTATTCGAGAAGGTATTTATCTTCCTTGACTTTTAAGGAAGTAATTCCTCTTTAGTGGTGAATGTTTTAATGACCTCATGTTTATTTTCTTTTTTAATGTTATTTCTATTTTTAGAGCCTGTCGATGGCTTCCCCAAGTAATTTATGACTTACTGAGACCGGTAGTTTGGTTGCTTTGCAGTTCTATTTGTTGTTATCTCTGTTTTGCTGTTTTGAAGTTTTAACTTTTATTAGTAAGCTCAAAACTGAATTTCGATAGTCCATTAACTATAAAATGCTCACTTTGCTCTAGTAGGACCATTTGTTTAGGTCCTAGGGCTTCAAATTGAGTTTCGGGTTTCTTTGTGGAAATTTAATTTTGTCTAAGTTAATTTTATGTCGTGAGACATATTTTGGGGATCCAAGCACCGGATCGGAATTTTAATGCATCTATCAGCTCTAGAATGTAAAATTTGGGATGGTAGTATTTTTGGCCTACTTCTCTGGGTGTTTGAACTTGTTTAGGTCCATGTGGTTTTAGGTTTTCCTTGGCTCTTTTGGCTCTTATTGGTTCAATTCTTATTTTTATTCAAACAACTTTGTATGGAATTTTCATTGATTTTGTTGGATTCAGAATGCCCTGTCTATGCTAGTAGCATATTTGGTTTGCTAAATTTGGACTCCAAATGGATTTCTAGGCATGTCAAAGGCTCTTTAAAGTATTGTGTGGGAATTGTAGGCACAAATCGTACCATCAATATTTTGTCACTCCGGCGATATCACCCCTATGACTTAGGGGTCTCGCTTGTGTTATGGCACCATGTAATGACACTCCTTAGCCATAACTTCATCTTTGCACGACTTCAATATTTAAAGCTCACAGTAGCTTCCCTAAGTAATGTCAGTTTATTGGTTCCCTAGAAGTTCGGTTTCCTGTTATGTCAGTTTTCCTATTTTTAAGCTTAACCTTATAATAGTGGAACTTGAGAATAAATTATTAAAAATAAGATTCCAATGGTTCCATTAACTCTAAAATGCCGAATTTGATCTAGTTGGGCCACTACGTCTAGTTCGGGGTTTTCTGTTTGAGTTTGAGCTATTTTAAAGAAAATTGGTTTAGCTAGAGTTTAGTTTTGAGCTTGGGATGGATTTTGGTGATCAGATCGCTGGATTGTAATTCTGATGCTTCCTTCATCTATGGAATGTCCAATTTACGTTGGTAGGACTATTGGTGCGCTTTCTAAGATATCCATACTTAGTTTTGAGGATTGTGTGGTTTGTTTGATTTTGGCCCCTTTTGGTTAAGTTTGGGATAGCGTCTCTTTTTGAGTAAACAAACTCCATTAGCCATTTCGTTAATTTCATTGAGTTTAAAATATCTTTTCCATGTAGTTTGCGTATTCGATTTGCCTAAATTTACTTCTGATCTAATTATAAGCTCCCTATTGGAGTTTTTACAATAGTTGTTATACAAATGAGTTTTGTCAAAAGCACTACTACAATGCCTTATCTGTGTTTGTTGTCCCTTGTCCATGATCGCGGTGGTTTGAATTTTCCTTCTTTATGAGTGCGGTCCACTGGCGGCATTCGTAGAGCACAGGGACCTCAACTGGCCGCGATCATAATGCCTAGCAGTGATTGTGATGCCTTGAGATGGAACCATATCTGGTCGGCCTTCATCACGATTGCGGTCGACCACCCGCATTCTCTATGGTATGGTCCAGCTTGAGGCCATCACTACAATGAAGGTGCCCACCCTATAATTACTGTCTTTTTCCTTGTTTTCTCCACTCAAAATTCTATTCAGAAAAAGCACTTCTCTTTATCAAATTGTGGGATTTTTTGTGGTGATATTGCTGGTGCATTGTTGGTATATCTTTGGGTGAGCTATTGTGAGCATTTTCCCCGGGTTTATGGTTTAATTTTCCCATTTTCCCCATATTTTATTCCTTCAAATTATTCCTTTTCTTTATATAACATTTCACGGCCAATTGGCGACCTTCTTGGGGTCCATTTGAGCTCAAATTTAAACCACGGGTTCCTTGAGATGAGGCTTACAAGCCAGTATATTTAGTTTATTTTATGGGTTACGGTGCCCACGAGCATCTTTTAGGTTCTCTTTATGCCTCCCTAAGCCTGTTACTTGCTTTTGGGTTGGATTGGCACCTATATTTCCTATGAGCGAGGTATAGGATAGAGTCTTATTCCCTATACAGCCTATGTATGTAGCTGGTGGCCTTTGGACGATCTACATACTGTTTTACAGCACCCAGTATATGTCATTATTTTACCTATATGCCTAGAATGGGTACTGGATATCCTTGTTGGGATATGTGGATCCTAGCCAAGTTGTACGGAGCCTAGTTAAGATATGCTTGTTGGGTCGATTGGCGATATGGTTAGTGAGGAGTTTCAGTTAATTTGATAGCTATTTTGTATGTTAGATAACCTTGTTTGTGAGCATATATTGGTCACTTTGGAAGACATGAGACTAGTTAGGGATATGGAATAACTTATTGGAATAATAAACTGGGACTTTTCATTAAATGAACTTGAAAGGATTTCTGCGACCACATGTGGGTACAAAGCTATTTTTCTCACACGATTAGCATATTTGATCATAGGCAGTTTTACCTGCCGGAAAGCCACTTAACTCATAGTAATTGACTTTGTTTTGAGAATAATTGTATAGTATGTGATGGTTTTGTAGTGAACATGTGGAAATACTTCTAACCAATGTGATTAGCATCTTTTTCAGGAGATTATGAGAATATGGAAGAAAACAATTAAAGAAAAGGCAAGTCAAGAAGTAAATAAGAAATTCCAATAAAAATGCACTGATCACGATAGGGATCACATCGTGATCACTATTGTACACTTGTATGTGCTTCTGGATGCAACAGACAACAACAAATATTTGCAAACATACTAATTCCGATGTTTCAAACTCAACGAATCATCAAATCTCGCATACGAGGTCTCCTTGACCTGATACTCATTAAGGGTCTATTTATAACTAAAAACACAAAAAACCAAAATGTTACCAAGGCTTACGAAAAATATAAAAGACCTCATTCAAGACCAAATTCTACCTCCCAAATCCAACGGAACCATCAAATTTTTGATCCAAACACTCTAAGTCCAAATGTTGACCAATGTAAATTATTTCACTTACAAACTCAACTTTAGCCATCTAACAATTAAACTCACCACGAAAGGTATAAAATAGGAAGCTAAGGTTTAACTAGACCAAACTCGACATTCTAGAGATAAATGGAACTGATGAATTTCTTATACGGGGCCTTGAACTCTAGATAACCCCTAGAGTTTCTTATTTTTAACTTAAAGGCTATAACTCAAAAATCTTCCAAAAACTCATCTCAGCCTTATTGTATCCCCAAACTAACCATAAAACTGACTTCTGTTTGAATAATAAGACTACGGGGAGGGGTAAAATAGCCAAAATACCAAGGAAAAGGAAAAATGACCTGTATGGTCAGTACAATATCCACCACTAAAAACCATACTCATCCTATAACATTGGAAGGAAGAAGTACCTAAATCATCAAACAACTGAGGATACTGTGTATACATATCTTACTCGACCTCCCAAGTAGCCTCCTCAATCTCTTGATTTCTTTATTGCACCTTCACAATCAGTATCTATTTGGTACAAAGCTTATGGACCTATCTATCAAGTATGGCAAAGAGATCCTCCTTGAAGGAAAAATCTGGGTCCAAACTCAAAGTACCTCACTGAAGAACGTGAGACTCATTGGGCATATACCTCTGAAGCATAGAACAATGACACACCGGATGGACCGAGGACAAAACAGGTGGAAAGGATAGCTTGTAAGACACCTCTCCCCTCCTCTTTAGTATCTCAAAGGGGCTAATGAAGCGAATCAACTTCTCTTTCTTTCCAAATATCATCACACCCCTCATGGGTGACACCTTCAACCACACTCGACCACTCTCCATGAACTCCAATGCTCTAACCCTCTTATCAACATAACATTTCTGCCTACTATTGGCAGAAAGTAAACTGGTCTAAATTATTCTAACTCTATCCATGGAGTCTCACACCAAATTCGTACTCCTAGGTCTCTCCTCAAAGGTCTCAAAATAGCCAACCAGAGATTTATATCTCTTACCATATAATGCCTCAAAAGGCGCCATTGGAATGCTCGAATGTTAACTAGTGTTATAGGAAAACTCTATAAGCGGTAGGAATCAGTCCTAACGACCACCAAAGTCAATAATACAAGCTTACAACATATCCTATAACACCTGAATGATACGCTTGTACTAGCCATCAGTACAAGGATGAAAGGTTGTACTCATATCAAGCGGGGTACCCATCTCATGCTTCATAGACTCCAAAACTGTGAAGTGAACAGAGTTCATCAATCGGATACGATATATGTAGGGACTCTATTCAACCTGACTATCTAGATAATCTTGATCTCAGCCAACTCCCTGAGCATTGTGTTTCACCTTTACTGGAATGAAATGCACAGACTTAGTCAAAAGATAAAAAACCACCCAAATGGAATCATAACCATTCGAAGTACTAGGCAACCCAATAATGAAATCCATAGCTATACGCTCTCATTTACACAGGGGAATAGGCATCCTCTGTAATATATTTCCTATTTGGTGCTCAAACTTCACTTGCTGACAGTTCAAGCACCTAGAAACAAGGTTTGTGATGTCTTTCCTCATATCACACCACTAGTTTTGCTAGCTTAGATCATGATAGTCTTCGTTGCCTTGGGTGAATGGAATACCTAGAATTGTGATCCTCCGCCAATATCAACCTGACAAATCACTAGATTTAAGGACACAAATCCTATCACTAATCCTCAAAACCCCCTCAAAATCAAGTATGGCCGCCTTGGCCTAACTCCACAACACTTTGTCACCATGGTCCTCAATCTAGAATCATCAAACCAAGTTACCTAAATGTGGTCCATTAACAAAAAGTAAGCCTCTACACAAGCAAGACACCTCCATCCTCCGAAATCTGTAGTCTAACCAAGCTTTCAGCTAGAATCTAAACACCTCTACCCCAAGGTCGTTCCTTGAACCTAATAGAAGCCAAACTATCCATACTCGAGGACTTACTACTAAGGGCATCTACCACCACATTGGCCTTTCCCAATTGATACAAGATAGTGATGTCATAGTCCTTCAACAACTCTAACAAACAATGCTGCCTCAAATTAAGATCCTTTTAACTAAAAATATACTGAAGACTCCTATGATCAGTG
>JBDJHY010188218.1:0-11912 GCA_039654485.1 Withania somnifera
CCATTGTATTTCGGAGACCTTTGGATATTGTGTATTTTCCATCCTTGTTGATCTATATTAGTGGTTCGTTTGATATTGACATCGGGTCTTGGTTGTATTTCAAATTTCCTTACCTCTTTACTATTTCCTTTCATATTTTTCTATTTTTACTGTAGTAGTCCTTCGCTTCGGCTACGAACTACAGGGTTTGGTTCTCCTACTGGTAGTAGAGTAGGTGCCATCATGATCCGAGAAATCAGGCCGTGACAAGTTGCAGGGTAGAGCTCGGCAGAGGGTTCGAGATCTCTGGATCCGGGAGCTGCGACACTATTGTTTTCTCAATGTCGGCTACGAGAGAAAGAAAGAAAATCAAATGATTGTTTTTTAACCAGCGCCCTCTTTTGGAGCAATAGAAGTTTTTTTGAGAATTCAAGAGAAGGTCACGGCGAGTGAAGGGAATTTATGAAAACTAAGCTAAAAAACAACTTTCAAATGAAAAAATAACTTTTTGTTAAGCAATGCATGATTACATAGAATCACTCATGATATTGCACCATGGTCTAACTCGTGGGGACTAGAAAAATTTTAACTTCTAAGGCATCATCCAATGAGCTAATATCACGACTCAAGATACAACACCCCATGATTCATGGTCCAACTCGTGGCTTCATAGAAATTATTTTTATTCTTTAAGTCATAGAGTTAGTTTTAAAAAGTTAAGAATGGGATATTAAACATATTGAAAAGGGAAATACGGAGTTGGATAGCAAGGTGCACAAGAATTTGGAAGTTAGACTAATCTATACTGATGATAGTGGCATGCTAGTTCAAAATTCTTTAGAGTCATCTTTGGTTGTTAAGGTGAAAATAAGCACAATAATGATTTGATTCTGCACCATTTCAATGGTGTGATTCATAAGAAGATGGTCTAGGTTTTCTTGTAAGGAGAGATAGTGTGCTTTGCTACAAGGGAAAATTATGTAGGCTAAGACATCAGATCTTGTAAAAGGTCATAGTTCCATCTAATCCATTCATCTTGGTGATACTAAAGTGTATAGATATTTGATGGAAGTTTACTAGTAGAATGGGATAGATAAAGTCATAGCTAATTTAGTGGCTTAGTATCCCAGCTGTCAATAGGTAAAAGTTGGGCACCAGAGACCAGGTGGTGTAAATTAGAACTTTGATATCCCCACTTGGAAGTGAGAGGTGATTAATATGGACTTTGTCAAATACCTCGTACTAAGAAGTAGCATGATTCTACATGGGTAATTATGGATAAAATGGCCAGTTCAACTCCTTTCCTAGTAGTCATGATAAACTATTCAGTCGAGGATTATGGTAAGCTTTATCTACAAAAGATAGTGATGATGCATAGTGTTCCTTTTTCCATCGTCTAAAAATAGGTACTTAGTTTACCTTCTTGTTTTGGAAGTCTTTTCAGAAAGGTCTTTGTTCCCAGGTTCATCTCAGCATAGATTTTCACCTATAGAAAGATGGTCAGATAGAGCAGACTGTTCAAACCTTAGAAGAGAGACTACACAATTGATTTCAAGGAAAATTGGGATGATCACTTCTTTGATAGAATTTTATATAATAATAGTAACCATCACAACAACTAGATCGCTCCTTTTGAGATTCTTTATTGTAGGAGGTGTAAATCTCTCATTGTTTGGTTTATGGTTGGTAAAGCAGACAGGATAGGTCAAAACTCACTCCATGAAGTTATGCAGAAAGTTTAAATCATTAGAGGGAGGCTTAAGACAACCTAGAGCAGACATAAATACTATATAGATATAAGAAGAAGGGATATACAGTTTTATATTGAAGATTGGATTTTCCTAAAAGTATCTCCTATGAAAGGATACATGATAGTAGGGGGGAAAAGGAAGATCATTCCTGATATATTAGACCCTATCAGATTTTGAAGACGGATGGCAATGTTTCTTATGAGCTAGACCTTCTGGCAGATCTAGTAACAGTACATCTGATCTTCCATGTGTCCCTATTAAATAGATGTCTTAGTGGTCCTTCTTCCATAGTTCCTATGGAGGACATTAGTGTGAAATAAACACTTACCTATGGGGAAATGATAGTTCAAATTATATAATGACACTCTCGGGCCATTAATATGCCCTTGTGTATTTCCTGTATTTAGATCTTTACTGTAGCTGTCTCAAAGTCATTTATGACATTTTGGATCCAGTAGTTTGGTTCCCCAGTAGTTTTATTCCATTTTATCTCAATTTTCCTATTTTGAAGTTTTATCTTCAGAATAGAAGAGCTTAAAAGTGATTTCTTAGCAAAGATATTTAGAATAGAATTCTATATTTGGAATCTTGTTTGGGGTCCAGATGCTTTATATTGTGTTTTTATATGGTTTGTGAAAATTTTAATTTATTTGGAGTAGAAGTTTGACTCTAGTCAATTTTTGAAGATCAGAGCGTCAGATCAGAATTCTAATACTTCCATCAGCTTCAAAATATCAAATTGGGGTTAGTTAGGTTATTGGTAGGCTTCCCAAGGAATCCAGTCTCATTTTAGAAGTTCAGTTGGCCTTTAAGCGTTTTAGGCCCATTTTGGCTCTGTTGACTTTAGTTAACATTCGATTTAAATAACCTCTAATATTCTTTCCATCAATTTTGTTGAGTCCATAATGTCGTTCCGAAGTTGATTTCATGTATAGTTTGTATTTATCGACTTCTGGACCCACCCGAGGGTCAAATGAAACAAAATCTCTAAGATTGGGATGTTGTCGTAGTTAAAGACCTAAATTCTTATCACGACCATAATGGATTTTGGTCATGATTGTGAAGGACCCCTAAAAATGTTCATCATGATCGCGATGCTAATGGAGCGCAATCGTGAAAGGTTTTTTCCCACCTTATAAATTCTTGTCTTTTTTGCTTTTAGCATCATTCTATCATTAGAAAACTGCCATAGATGCTCTTGGGAACTTGTAAATAACCTCATGTTAATAGGATAATATAGTTTGATCTTGAAAAACATATTGTGATTATCTATTCCTAGATTCTAGGTAACCTTTATGTCTAAATTCCGAATATAATTATGAAACTGAAGGTTGTGTTTTTTATTTTTACTTGGACTATTTGATCTTATTCTTGGTGTATTAGTAGTTAAAAATGCTATTTCTATCTAGGGAAATTCATTGTCAGTATTTTATTCATCAACTCCGGGTAATATTTTAGTTCTTTTCGAATATTTCTTTGGAATTAAAAGTTTTGTATTTATAACATTCTTGGGTTGTATCATACACATTCCTTTCTGTTGGGGCTCAAATTTGAACCAGGCATTCCTTGAAATGGGCTCTATACATCGGTATTTCTATTTCTACTTTTTAGGTTGTAAGGCCCGTTGGTCTATTGGCTCGTTTTTAGCCTGAAATTAGACCAAAATTTTTGTATAGCAATATGGGTCTTAAATACTCGTACATACATTATGTTCTTAATTCCATAGTTTTGGGATATTTTGTACCCTCTTGTTCATTTTGAGCTTTCACTCCATATCTAAGTAGTTTTCATCGTCCTTTAGGTTTGTTATGGTTTCCATTCTTTTAGACTGTACATGTATATGATATTATTACTTGACTGGATAGTATATGGGTTTGGGAGTTAGGATTGGTTTCCCCTACGTAGGTTATTTCACATCATCACCTCTATATACCTTCTCGTCCTAGTAATTGATTGGTTATCACAATAGTTATGGGGTCAGGAGTTAGGATTGGTTTCCCCTGCTTAGGTTATTTCACATCATCACCTCTATATATCTTCTCGACCTAGTAATTGATTGGTTATCACCCTGTAAAAAGTATCATCAAACTATAAATGTTTTCACCTCTCTTTTCTCTCCTTGACCACCCCTGCTTGATGCATTATTAAGATGGATGCCTTGTTGTTATCCTATTGGGTATATTATTAACAATGGACCCTAGGTAGTACCTATTTGGGTAGTACCATTACTATATATGCATTATTGAAACTTGTTCCTTGTTAAGTGACTTATATGATATTGTATTCGTTCTTGATTATGATTAGTATATCCTGAACCTAGTATAGATCATTTTTGAAACATAGAAAGAATTAATGACCTAATCGGTGCATTTGAGACTTATGTTAATCTGTTCTAAGACTACATTGGGAAATATGTGATAGATTTGTGCTATACTGAAGAATAGAGACTTGAAATATGAAGATTATCAGGATTTTTATTTGATTCTACTTGCTAGATGTCTTTCTATGAGCATGCATTAAAGGACTGAAAAATGTAATAGTTAGTTATTGAAAGAGATGGCATAGTAATCTATTAATAACTAAATTTTATTTGATTAACACATGAAAGAGATTTCTACTATACATATACTTTCCATAACCCCTTTTTTGGTATGGAGCTATTTATATATATATATATATATATATATATATACACACACATACACACAACTGGAATTGACCTAAAATAAAAAAGAAGGTTATTCTGTTATACTTACACCTTCCACAACCACGCGGTGGTATTATCAATTTTCCCACATGGTTACACTTTATTTTCAAATCGTCATTAATATTACTAGTATCAATCATATGACTTCGCAATGGATTGGATATTGATGCACGACCCAAATTTAGATATTAAGATATGGACCGACTACTGGATATTGAGGCACGACCTGGCTATTAGATATTAGGCACGGTCCCCCAGATATGATGAAATTACCATGTGTTGTACCTTACAATACCCCCATTGCATTACATACTTTTCACTCTTGTTTGTACCTTCCTGGCTTACATGGGGAGCCAGTTAGGTTCTTTGGTTGTTTAGATGTACCTATTGGTATGGTGGGGTTCTAGTCCGGTTTCGTTTTCAGGTAGCTATTTGAGTGTACCTACTGGTAGGATGGGGTGCCAGACAGGTTTTACTTTCTACTATATATGCTTATCTTTTTGTTTGCTGATTACTTTTCTTATTCTAAATTTAAGTATGTTATCTCCACTGATTCTTTTAGTAACACTTACTGTTAGCATACCTTGTTATGGTGTCGAAGACCAAGTGTGTCGCTTCTTCTTTACCATATATCATGTGATATCATAATAGTCAATAACTTAGTCTTGATAGTTTATTTTACCGCCTCACCTAACTTTTCCCCTTATTACGTTATTTCCTCGATAGTTATTATCCGTACTTTCATAGTTTTACTTAGTAATTCTACATTCATAGGTAACTTAATTGTATCTCTACTATTATTGTTGTTCTACTAATGCTAAAGTGTGTAACCTTACCACTTGATTAGTTCACTAGTTAGCTTGTATCTTTAGTTAGTTCTTTTGTGTATCGCCTTTTGCATAGTTAGCTTGTCTTACTAGTCCATTGTATTACTGATTGGACACTTTCCTTATCACTATGGTTTCCCCATTACATTGTATGCTAGAAAAAATCTCGCTATTACATTATTTATATCTTATACGTGCCTGGTCGGCGTATGATATCTACTGTGTACCTTTTATTATTGGTACTCATAGACCTAGTGCAGGTTATTGTTGAGGATGCTACTAATGTTATGCAGTCTTTTGAAGTCTTCAGAGATCATTGTGAGCTTATGGCTTCAGGTTGTCCTTCTCCATCAGCAACAACTCTATCTCTGCTTGGTGTTGAAGATAGCTTGTATTTTGTGTTGTATAGCACAATTTGTACTTTTTCTTGTATTTAGATGCTCCCAGTACTATTCATACCAAGTATTAGTTATGGTTCTTATTATTATATGTTTATCTTTATTCTCTCCTTTTCTTCTCTAGCTTTCCTGTTGTTGTACTATAGGATACATCCAGTTACTTGTCATTTCAGGTTGTGGAATAGGTTTCCATATAAGTAGAACTTTGGTAGCGCCATTATGGCCTGAGTTTAGGGTCATGACAAAGTGGTATTAGAGTCTCCAGTTTATCGCTATCTTTGGTACAGAGGTAGGTGTCTATTAGAGTCTAACGAATCAGTACATAGATGTTCATATCTTATCTTTGGTCGACGCTTAGGAAACAATCACTTATTGAATGACTCTCGTGCATTGGGTATCTATAGATTTCTTAAAATATCGTTTGAATGCACTTTCTTTCTGATGTATAGGAAGAGGTCGTTGGTAGGCGCCAACGAGGTTCTTTCACAAGTGGCTAAAACTTCTATTCTGAGGCACATTCAGGGTATGATACGAGAGTCAACGTTAGGCATGAGCTTTGTCTAAAAAGACTAAAACACTTCTATAATCCCCCTCCAACCAAAAAAATAAACGACGCCTATTTCTAGACCAAAACTCACCTCCCAAAACCAATGAAAACATTGAATTTCGAATCCAATCAATCTGACCTCAAATGTTGACTCAAGTCAACACTTTCCCTTAAAATGCTAATTTATCCTATCAAACCACTATAAAAACATGGAAGTTTAAATCATAAAATAAAGGTCCTCCAAGACCAAATCTACATTCTGCATCTAATGAAGCTGACAGATTTTTCATCCAGGGCTCCAAACTCCAAATGTTGAAGAAATTCAACTATTTCACACTTTAAGCCTTAAAACGCTAAAATCCTCCATATTCACTAGATTATACCCTCTGTTCTCAAACCAATTACAAAACTAGACTTAGTATGACCTAATGCAACCACGAAAAAAGGCAAAATGGTAGATTACGAAAAAAATGAAAAAAAAACCTTAAGGGTCATTATATCATCCACCACTAAAAACCATATTAATCCTCGGATATAAGAAATAAGAAGTAACTGAGGGGTCAAAAAACTGGGGATATGACTATGGATATCAAACTCAATCTCCCAATTAGCCTCCTCAACCGATCGATTCTCCACTGAACCTTCACATAGGATATATCTTTAGTCCTCAACTTCTAAACCTGTCTATCTTATATGTCCACGAGCTCCTCCTTAAAGGTCAAGTCCAGATCCAAACTCACAGAATCCAACTAAATCACATACGAATCTTCAAGCACAAACTTTTGCAATATGGCAAAGCTATATTGTACAAACCAGGTGGCAAAGCTAAATTTTAACAAAACCTCACCCTTGCTACCTAAAAGGACCAGTGGATCTAGGGCTAAGCTTCCCTTCTTCCCAAATTTCATCACACCCTTCATAGGTGACACCTTCAACCACTCACAATCACACTCTATGAAATTCAAGTCTTGAACCCTCCAATCAGCATAACTCTTCTGCCTACTCTGAGTAGTAAGCATCCTACTATGAATCATCCTAATTTCTCCTTCAAGCCTCACAATAAGTTTGTGCCCATGGTCTAACCTCAAAAATGTGAAACCACCCAATAGGATATTTACACATCCGATCATAAGGCATCTCAAATGGAGCCATCTAAATACTCAAATGGTAGTTTTTGTTGTACAAAAACTATGCAAGAGGAAAGAATTAGTCCCAAAAAACTCAAAAGTCAATAACATAGGCCCGTAGCATATCCTCTAACATCTAAATACTATTTTTAGATTGTATGATCAGTTTAGGGATTATACTTTATGCTCTCTATCTAACTCAGTGTCCATCTTGCGTTGCATTGTACTCCAAAAGTGAGATGTGAATTGAGTACCTCGATCTTCTAAGATATATATAGGAACCCCATGAAATTGAACAATTTGACTAAGATAAATCTGGGCGAACTATTGTTCACAATACCCTACTTGAAATGAAATGAAATGAGCAGAGTTGGTCGACTAATCAAAAATCACCCAAATCAACATGCCACTCAAAGTCTTGGGCAAAAAACCTATGAAGTACATGGAAATGTGCTCCTATTTCTATTGAGGAATGAGCCTTCTCTAGGATATGCCACCTGGTCTCTGATATTCAAACTTGACTTGCTGATAGTTTAAGAACCTACCCACAAACTTTGCAATGTTCTTCTCTATTCTACACCACCAAGAATGTTGACTCAAATGATGATAGCTCTTCTTTGCTCCTGGATGAATAAAATACCTCGAAGTGTGAGATTTTTTAAAGATCAAAAACCCAAATCACCAGGATTTAGAACATAAATCCATCCCCTAATCAGTAAGACACCCTCAGAGTCCAAAACTGTCTTCTTGTCCTCACCCTATAACATTTTATAACAAATAGTCCTCAAACTCTTACACTTAAACTAAGTCTCATGTATCATCTCCATCAAAAAAGAACGGGCCTCCAAACAAGCAAGAATCTTACCATCCTCATAAAGCTTCAATATCACCAAATTATTGGCTAGAATATAAAAGTCTCTAGCCAAAGATTGCTTCTCAACTTGAATCAAAGCCAAACTACCCATGCTCAATGACTTCATACTGAAGGCATCCACCATTATGTTGGTCTTTCCTGGATGATACAAAATACAAGTCATAATTTTTCAACAACTCTAACATCGACGGCTGGCTTAAATTAAGATCCTTCTAGCTGAATATATACTGAAGACTCCTATGATTGGTGAACACCTCATAATGACCTCCATAGAGATAATCATCCATAACTTTAACACAAATACCACTATTGTCAACTACAAATCGTGGGTATGATAGTTCTTCTCATGCACCTTCAACTTCCTCGAGGCAGAGGACACAACCTTCCCTTTTTGCATCAACATTCCACCCAATCCAATTCTAGAAGAATCACAATATATGGTGAAGCCCTCACCCTCAACTATAAAGGTCAAAATAGGAGAAAAAGTCAATAAATATTTGAGATTTTTGAAGCTCTTCTCACACTCATCTGACAAGTGAAACACAACATTCTTCTGAGTCAATGGAGATGAAATAGAAAAGAAACTCTGCATAGACCTCCTGTAAAACCCGGTCAACACTATAAAACTCTGATTTTAATTAGCAAAGTAGGTCTAACCTTATCTCTCACAATTGCAATCTTGGTCGAATCGACCATAATTGCACACCATATGTCCCAAGAATTCCAAAGAACTAAGGTAACACGCTTTGAGACCTTAGCATGCAACTTCTCATCTCGGAACCTCTAAGACACAATCCTTAATGTCGAACATGATCTGCCTTCGTCTTGAAATACACAAGATATCATTTATGAATACAATAACAAAAAAATCAATATACGAACGAAAGACACCATTCATCAACTCTATAAATGTCATAGAGGCATTAGTCAACCCAAATGACATAACAAGGAACTCATAATGCCCATATCTCATCCAAAAGGTTGTCCTAGGGATATACGAGGACCTAATCCTCAAATAATGATACCCAAATCTTAAATCAATCTTAGAAAACATCACATCACCCTGCAACAGATCAAATAAATCATTAATCCGTAGAAGAGGGTACTTGCTCTATATGATTACCGTATTCAATTTCCTATAATGAATGCATATACTAACAAAACCCAACTTTCTTCTTCACAAACAACACGGGTGTACCCCATGGCGACACACAAAGATTAATAAACCTTTGCTCAATAAATCCTGCAACAGGTCTTTCAATTCCTTTAACTTAGATAGAGTCCGATGACAAGGAGGAATATAAATGAGCTTAGTGTCCGGCTCTAAATTAATCCAAAAATCGATATCCCTATCAAGAGGGATAGCAAGAAAGACAATCGAAAACATATTAGCAAACTCCCTGGCAACAAAGACAAGCTCTAAATAATAAACATCAGCACTTGTATCTCGAACATAGGATACATAAGCTAAGAACCCCTTCTAAACTAACCACTAAGCATAAAGAAAAGATATAACTCTCTGAGGATATGAACCACTCGTACCCTTCCCTCTACCAATGGAACACTAGGCATACACAAAGCAACAATCTTGGCATAGAAGTATAAGATGACATGATAAAGATAAAGCCAATCTATTCCCAAAATCACACCAAATCAACCATATCAAGAAAGATCAAGTCTACCCATATATCATACCCCCAAAAAAATACAAGATCGATACACCTTATCAACTACTAAAGAATCACCTACAAGGGTAAACACTCAAAGAGGAACAGTCATAGCATCCAATATCAAGTCAAAACCATCAACAAAATAAGTAAACATATATAAATATGTAGACCTAAATCAAATAATATGGATATAGGTCAACGATAAATATGGATGATAACTGTAATCATTGTGTAAAAATGTTTAGCCTCAGGCCTACCTAGGAATGCATAACATTGTATACAACCACCCCTCGACTTAGATGTAACACGAACCATACCCCTACTAGTTTTCTATGTACCCCTACCCGATTATACACCCCCTCTACCTTTGGCTGTAGGACTAGGTGATTTAGATTGAGCCTATTGGGTCTCTCAATAAGTACGTCGTTGGAAAAAAAATTCAAGTGCTCTGGATCTCCACAAGTGTAACATGATGTAGGAGTACCAACCTATTGCTGAAAAACCTCAAGAGTCATAATGGCCACCTCTACCATAAAATATTTCCTGAGAACCATAGGATCTTCGATCTGGGATAAATGAACTCTGAGTTGTCTGACTGCTACCATAAGTATACAAGGATTCCTAAAAATAACCATACTAATAAAACTGGACACCCTTATAAAAACAATTCTAGCCTTATGATGAGGCACCAAATGAATATCCAGAAATGTGGGTCCTCTTACCTCAGAGGTCTCCAAACTCCTTCATCTTATAAATTTATAATCTCTGGCAATCCCAATAACCCCCTGAAGAGTACCTCCCTCATCTTGGACACAAAAAAATGGGAAAAATTAGCCTCTCAGGAATATAATGATCCTTTCCCTACTCGTCTGGAAGTATGGCTAATACATGTATGGATAGAGAATAAAAGTGGGAATCATATTCAACAACAGAAATGCACTCCTATGATATATCCTCAAACCGGTGCCTAGGCTCCTCTTTAATGCTACGAGACAAAAATCTATAAATGCAAGATCTGGAAAATACCTCCCAAGTCATGGAAGGGGATCCAATTGGTTGGAATCAACATAATCACGCCACTATTTCCTAGACGGCCCATGAAACTGAACTACAGTGTAATTAACCACGCCTTGTAATAACTCATAGCAAGTGGCTAGGAACTCATAAGCATCCTTATATAGTACAACCTAAAATTGGGGTGGATCCATCTTCCTAAATCATTTATACTTGCACTACTGATCATCAAAATCTCTGACATGACTACACCTGCAGTCTAATCCCAATATAGGATTCGCATGAGCTATCTATGAAACCAGTGGCTAGCCCAGCTCACCCCATAAGACTAGTAGTAGATCTATCAGATCCTGAAATACTAGCAATTGACCTACTGACCCTACATTAGTATAGCATGATGATTTGAGGTCTCCAACCCAACTCGAGTATGAGAACCATGCAACATAACAATCTAAGAAAGACTCTCAAAACCCCCTAATATATGTATCCTATAATAATGATTTTTCCATGTACTCTTGAGGAATCTACTCCTTTCTCTCTCAACCTTGTGCTTCGGAGAGGCTGCTCTAGCATGCCCTCTAATTAAGGCATCTCGTCTCTCCCTATCTCTACTTCTAGCTTAGCCTTTACCCCTACCTCGGGCAGCAGGCTTAGGAATAGGTTGATCATTTCTGTCAGCTGAAGCTCTAATCCTAGCCATAAATTGAAATAACATGCAAAAGCTCAACACGTAGTGGACCAATCACGCTAGACAAGAATTAAAGAATGATAAGATGTTTTCCTAAAGTTTCATAGCCTCTCGAGGGTAAGTAATGAACATCTCCCTGCCAATCTGCGAGACTTTATTAAACTTGATTGTATAAAGTGGGATCTACGAACCTAGTACTCTGATACCAACTTGTCATGACCCGAAATTTAGTCGTGATGGCACCTATCTCAACTACCGTAATAGGTCATCCAAAACTAATGAGAATAATTTAATATAAATCTAATGTAGAAATTAATAAACCAGTAAAAA
>JBDJHY010188229.1:0-11912 GCA_039654485.1 Withania somnifera
TTATATTTTGATCCCTAGAATTATTGATAGTTCCGAGTGATTTCGGTGGCATTTGCAAATTTGGGCCTGCATTGCACATACTTCGAGGTAGGCTAGGTTTACTTTTTCCATAGACTGGGCTATTGTATAGTACTTTTTGGAGTGGCTAGTTGTGTGGGTGGTTGTTATGTTTGATGTGCTATTTTAATTAATCACTCATTCCTTACTTTCTTCTGGGGGGCTGTGGAGCTGCATAGAATGTTTTGGAATTTATTTATTTACCCTAGTCTTGGCGCGGGCGGCCTCAGACCCATTTTAATATGATTGAGCCCTTATGATGAGCGATGTGAGATGAGTTCATAGCTGGTGGCTCTTTGAAGATCCTAGTCATCAGTTAGTCCCTCCTCGTTGTATTTATTATTATGGTTGTGCCGTGATCATGCATCTTACTTCCTATTTCAGATAGATTAAGTACAGGCATTTCCCGGTGGTGTGGTAGAGCTGCGGTCCTCTAGGGAATAGAGCCTGAGGTTTGTACTAATTGGGCACAGACCTAGTATTTTATTTGAAGGTGTAGTCCTCCGAGGCATAGATCCTAAAATTGGCACTATTGGGGCATGAACCTTGCATTTGATATAGAGGCGCGATCCTCTGAGGCATAGACCCTGAGATTGGCATTGATGGGGTGCATACCTGTGGTATTGGTACTTTTGTGGCACGAACCCCTGGTACAATATGGCACTATAATGATTTACTTTTCAGCACCCATATGTATTCATTCTCGTGCTATTTTTGCTCACCGGTCTGAAGGGGGCAGTCACGATGGTTCATTGTGTTGTTTGTGCCTACTGACGAGATGGGGAGTTAGGTAAGTTTTTATGTGTTTATTTCCTGCTCTTCACTTAACTACCCTTATAGTTGTGCATGCTGCCTCTAGATACAGTTTTATTGGTAATGGTACTCAGTTGGAGTTCAGGTACACTCTGTTAGTTCGGTTTCAATTTTTTGAGGTAGTTGAACATTTTAATTTTGTGATAATTTTGTTTAGGCTACTTCCTAGTTCTGGTACTTAGTTTCCATTTATGACAGTTTACACTTATCTCTTTTCATATATCTCCTAACAGTAGCTAGCTTTTATTATTATTTCTATCTATCCTTGACCTGCTCAACTCTCCTCGCCATTTACTTACCTGTCTTTTGTTTTAGCACAGTCAGCCTATAATTCCTACAAGGTACCCATATTTGGTACTCATGCTGCATTTTTTTTACTATTTTGTTATGCAGATACAAGTAGGGGTAGTCGGAGACATCTAGATCATTCCGTGTAGATATTGTTGAGCTGCATAGACTATGGTGAGCTTGTCTTTTGAGATTATCGTGGCTCCCTTACTATTTTAGGCCTCTTTATGTTGTTCATAGTAGTCCTGGTGTAGTGTTATTTTATAGGTATTGTATTTGTATGTATTATTCTTTTGGTTACTCTATTTAGTAGCTCGATATGCCATTAACACCAGGTTTTGGGATGTATATATATTTTCGTCCAACTTCTACTATTGTATATTAATGGATATGTTATTGTTTGAGTTATTGATTCTGAGCATTTATGGCTCATTACAAGTTGCTTTGGGCTGTGGGGATAGGTCTACAAAAGGGTTGTAGAATCCATCATGACCCTTATTTATGTCATGACAAAGTTGTATTAAAGCCTAGGTTCATCAATCTTTTTGGTGTTAGAGCATGTACCTAGTAGAGTCTTACGAATTGGTGCGTTGATGACCGTATCCAGTCTTTGGGAGGCTACCGGTGCCTTAGGAAGTACTTCCTCTCTTGAATCCTATCGTGTGTTGATATCGTAACATTTCTAAAAAAGTCACTTTAGCTTCACTCTTTCATAAATAGTGCATACCAAATGTTCTTTCATAGATCGAGACCCTCCCCAAGTATATCATGAGGGGGTAAGGGATAATCCCCAACCAATTTTTATTACCTAAGCTACTACACAACCACAGACAACTCTTGCACCACTACTACAGTTTGCACAATCACCACCTTTCGATTTCAGAGATTTATTTTGGCAGATGTTACAGATGTCGATGGCGCGTTGATAGACAGGCCTCAGTTATCTTCTCAGGAAGCGTCACAAGGTGCACCGCCTCCTTCAGTATTCATAACTCTAGCAACCCAGCAGTGCAACGAACTGCTTTATTTCAGACTCCTACTGCTCCTACTTCTACAATACCTACACTAGCACTACTTTTTTCTTTACCCGCAATTGAGGTTTTGAAGATGTTAGATCATTTCCTATGAATTTCCCTAGCCAGATTCTCAGGAGCATAGGGACAACACCCCTATGAGTTTTTTAATGTATGCGATGAGTGTCTGAGGAACTTTGAGTTACTAGAGAAACATGGGGCTTATTTTACTTCCTATCTATTAGAAGGTGAGGCTAGTCAGTGGTGGTGAGTTTTCAGGGATTTCAAGCCTCTAGGGCCTACCCCACTGACATTGGGACAGTTTCATGAGGCCTTCATAGCCCAATATATGACTAGGAGCATACTTGAGTCATTTTAAACTCAGTTTGCGGGCTTGCGCTAGGGGACTATGACCATATCTGAGTATAAGGCTCTCTTTACTGATATTTCTAGGTATTTCGATGATTTACTACCTATTGAGGAAGAGAGGATTTTCTACCTTGTGTATGGGCTAAGATTGGACCTACAGAATTAGGTTGAGTGGCTATTAGTGTTGCAGAGATCATTCCTATATGTTTTTCACCATGCCCACAACATGGAGACTTTAGCTCGCCAGTCTAAAGGGGGGAGTGAGAAGAAGTAGTGCTATCAGGGCAATTTTTTGGGGTCCAAATCTGGGGGAAGATATTTTGGCAAAGGGCCTAAACTAGCCGATAGTATCAGGATTTTCTTCAGACTTCCACCGGTGGGTCAAGTTGAAACCCATCAGGGTCCTAGTTTCAGGTTCGTGGGGATATATTGAGGGACCTCATGGTAAGACAGAATGAGGTAGTTTTATGAATGTAGAGGGGAAACTCACTACAATAGAGCGTATAGATCGGGGCAACTTTTTAATAGATTCTCCTCAATGCAGGGTTGCATTCTTTTATGTTCAGCCACTTCAGGAAGCTCCACTGTTTAAAGGTGGGCCACCATTTGCTCGGGGAGTTTAGAGAGGGGGACACGATGTAGGAGTTAGAGGTAGAGGTTTTGATCAGCAGAAGGGTGGGGCTAGTGCAAACTTTATGCTATTCCAGACATGGCTGAGGTTGAGTCCTTAGATACGATTGTAAATGGTTTTTTGGTTGTTCATGGGCAGTAAACCTTGTATTTATTTGATCTGGGTTCCACCCTGTCTTACATATTTGTTTACTCTGCTTCTTGATTGGGTGTTAGTAGTGAGCAGTTAGTTTTACTCCTAAGCGTATCTTCCTCGGTGGGAGCGGCTAGGTAGTGGATCGACACAACACTCAGGTAAACTTTATTGAGCTATATATGTTAGCTTTTGATGTGATCTTTTTCATAGATTTGTTATCTCTCTAACGTGCAGAAATTAATTTTTCATGACAAGACCATGAACCTGTTTGTGCCCCTGTACCCTCCGTAGTATGGTGCAGTCCCACTAGAAGTTCTTTGATTCGGGTCATTTCTTACTGTCGGTCCCATAGACTATTTTCTCTAGGTTGCTGTACCTTTTTTGTAAATGTTAGATATATTAGCTTTAAGAGTCTCTCCCCTGAGTTAGTACCTGCAGTTTGCGACTTTGTTGATGTTTTCCCTATTGATATGCCTAGCCTCCTATCAAGCATGATGTAGACTTTACTATCGAGGTTGAGTCGGGCACCAAGCCCATTTCTATTCCCTCTTATCATATGACCCCAGCTAAGCTTTGATAGTTGAGTGTTCAATTGTAGAATTTTCTTTATAGGGGTTTTATTAATCCTAGCGTGTTGTTATGGGGTTCTCTGGTGTTGTTTTTAAGGAAAAATGGTTCTATGCGAATATGTATCAATGATAGGTAGCTGAACAAGGTAACATTTAGGAATAAGTATCTTATATGATGTATTGATGATTTATTTGTGAGCTTCAGGGAGCCATGGTGTTCTCTAAGATTGACTTGAGATCCATCTACCACCAGTTGAGAATTTGAGCTGAGGATGTCCCGAAGACAAATTGTTCGATGAGGTATGGGCATTATGAGTTCTTAGTGATTCGTTTGAGATGACTAATTCCCCTAAAGCCTTCATGTACTTGACGACTCGTGTGTTCAGGCCTTTTTTGGACTCTGTTGTGTTGAAGACATTGAGAACTCGTTGAGTTTATGCAAAGTTCTCAAAGTGTGAGTTTTGGCATGACTTAGTTTCATTTCTAGCCCATGTAGTTTTAGGTTTCGGTGTTAGTGTTGATTTGACTAATGTGGTCGCAGTGTGTGATTGGTCTCGACCTACCTCTATCTTAGAGATCTACAGTTTTCTTGAGTTAGCTGGGTATTATCATTGATTTTTTCAATGCTTCTCTTTTATTGCAGACCTATTAACTAGGCTAACATGGGAGGATGTACCCTTTTAGTGGTCAGTTGAGTGTAAGTCTATCTTCAAAAGGCTAAAGGAGTTATTGACGTTCACTTTGGTTCTTGTCTTGCCCATTGAGGGACAGTTGTATACAGTATATTGTGATGCTTCAGGTGTTGGATTGGTTGTGTTTGATATATCAGGGTTATGCTATAGATTATGCTTGAGAGAACTGAAGGATCACGACTGCAACTACCCCATTCATGACTTGTAGTTGGAGGAGGTAGTTTTTGCACTCAATATCTTGAGGCACTACCTGTATGGAGTTCCTTGTGAGATTTTAATGGCAATTTACAATATATTTTGAGTCAGAAGGAGGTTAAACTGAGACAACGGAAGTGGGTTGAGCTCCTAAAGTACTATGATATGAGCATTCTCTATCACCTGAGCAAGGCCAATCTGGTTATTGATGCCTTTAATCGAAAAGCGGTGAGTATGGGTAGCCTAGCTTCAATATCCATTTTGGAGAGGCCCTCAACTTGGAACATTTTGTCCTAGTAAAACATGTTGGTTAGATTGGATCGTTTAGAGCCAGATCAGATTGTTGCCCATATTAAGTTCATATCGTCCTTATTCAATAGATTCGACAGTGCCACTTTAAGGATCCCCGTTTGGTTCAGCTAAGAGAAAGGGTTTTATTATTTCAGCTGGGCTATATTAGAATTTGATGGAGTGTTATGGTTTCATGGTTTCCTACCCATTCTAAGAGTTGGTGAATTAATTCATACCTTATTTCTCTAGGCTCATAGCTCAGGTATTCTATTCACTAGGGTATCGTGAGGACGTACCACGATTTGAGATAGCATTATTTGTGGTGGGTTATAAGAAGAGTTATAGCATCCTTTATACCTTAATGTTTGAAATATTAGTAGGTAAAGTGTGAACACCAGAGATCGACCAGTACGATCCAGAGACTCTATTCCTGAGTGGAAGTGGGAGCAGGTCACCATGGAATTTGTTTCTTGCCTTCCCCTCACTTCAAGAGGATACGAATGCATTTGGGTCAACATTGATTGTTTCACCAAGTCATCTCATTTCCTATCGTTATACATGACTTGGGGAGAGAAAAGATTAGCTAAGTTGTACATTCGTGAAGTGGTTAGGCTTCATGGTGTGACAGTATCTATTATATCTAATTAGGGCAGCAGTTAACCTTGCAGTTTTAGAGGTCATTTCAGAGAGAGTTGCACACTAGGATTGATTTGAGTAGAACTTTTTATCCACTGACTGATGGACTTTCTAGGAGGACTATTTGAGTGTTTTAGGATATGTTGCAGTCCTATGTTATTAACTTTAGAGGTAGTCGAGACAGACACTTGGCCTTGGTAGTGTTTTTTTATAATAATAGCTACCACTCCAGTATTTAGATAGCATCTTTGAGGCATTGTGGATAGCCTGTGGGTTGGTTTTTTTGTGCAGGAGAGGTTCAGATCGAGAGTTCTGAATGTCTTCGTGATACTGTGGATTAGGTTGGACTTATATAGGATTGGCTCCAGGCAGCACAAAGTAGGTAGAAGTCCTACACGGATCGTAGGCTTTGGCCCCTCGAGTTTAGTGTTAGTGTTTATTCTTCCTCCGATTGTCACCCCTGAAGGGCGTCATGAGGTTTGGTAGGTGGTAAAAGCTTAGCTGTAGGTTTATTAATCCATATGAGATCTTACAGATAGTTTGGTATGTTGCCAATGGACTTTCCTTACCTCCAAAGTTATTTGCAGTTCATCTAGTTTTCCATGTATTGATGATTTGTCAATACATGTCAGACCAATCCTATATGCTTCATCAAGAGTCTGTATAGATTGATGGTAGCTTAACTTATGTGGAGGAGCCAGAGGCCATTATAGAAAGGTATGTGAGACGGCTCAGGCCCAGGGTGATTCTGGTAGCGAAGGTTTGTTGGGCACATTAATCGGTCAAGGATACTTCCTAGGAATCAGAGCGTGATATATAAGCCCATTATCCACATTTATTTGAGCCTTTAGGTACTACTCTTTCCTTGACATTCGAGGCGAAAAGTCCTATTTAGTGGTGAATTTTGTAATGATGTGTTTGGTCATTTACTCGCCTTTCATCTTTTCTATGTTTAGAGCTATTAGTTAGCTGCCCCGAGTCATTTATGACTAGTTGGGACCATTAGTTTTGTTCCCTCGCGGCTCTATAGCTTGTTATCTTAGTTTATAATTTTTGAAGCTTAACTTTTAAATGGTGGAAGTTAGGAGTGAATTCTTAGTAAATGCACTCGAAATTCAATTCTAGCAGTTCTGTTAGTTCCAAACTGCTAACTTTTATATAAGTTGGCCTTAGGTTCATACCTTGGAGTTTTTATTTTGAGTTTGAGCTCTTTGTGGAAATTCATCTCAATCAAAGATCCTTCTGGCGCACGGGTTGTCTTTTGGTGATCGAAGCATTTTATCTAAATTTCAATAATTCCATCAACTCTGGAATTATGGTTTCTAGCTAGTTGATTCTTGGTTCACTTCACGAAGTTGTCGTTGCATTTTTGAGTTATTGGTTGGAGTATTAACCTTTTTAGGTCTAACTGTTGACTTGGTCAATTTTTTCAAAAATGACTTCATATCCCAATTTCAACAGCATCGTTGATTTTGAAATGCCAGTTCTGGTGTTTTTGTGTTTTGGACTCCGAACACATTCCGAGTGGTCATTTAGAGACTTTCCCTCTTAGCTAAATTGTTGTCAAACACTGTATCTGGTGCAGGTAGTTTATTCATTACCTTCGATAAAATTCCTTACACAATTGCAAAGCACTAGCTCTCGCTCGTTCATCGCGGTCGTGATGTTGCCTTATGCAAAACGCGATGGTTTTTTTCCTTCCTTTAGCGTGATCACTTAGCCTTCCCTATGCGACCACAAAGCATTGATTTCCCTTATTCATTGTGATTGTGGTATTAGTTTATGCGATTGATATGCATTTCTTTTCCTCCCTTTTGCACGATCACAACCCTTCACTTTGACATTCTAATGCCTTGATTTTTTCCTCATGCAAACGCGACCTAACTTCTAGGCATCCCCGATGGATCGTGACCTGTCAGTATATAAGCTTCCTCCTCAAATTTCAGTTAACTTTCACTAAAATACTGCTATGTTTCTCCCGTTTCTAGTAGAAAAATAGATTTTATGGGAGATAGATGACATGAGCTGAACAGAAACTGTCCAAAAAAAAAAAGCAAACAAGTATCAGAAATAGGTAATAACCCAAACATAATCATCACAAAATTAAAATGGACAACTACCCCGACGATCCGAAACCAAAATAATGAAGCATACCTGAACTCTAGTTGAGTATCGTTTCTATTAAAACTGTATCTGAAGGAAACAAGCACAATTATAAGTGAAGCAAAGTAAAGAATAGAAAATAAACACAAATACCATTCCCGGTTCCCCATCCATCCGGTAGGCACAAAAAACACAACAAACCCACTACGACTCCCCCTTAAGCAGAAACAACGCGAGAATTAATGCATAGGGGTGCTAAAATATAAATCTGTGTAGTCCCATCCCATACCAGGGGTCGCTTCCCCTAAAAGTACCAATCCCAGGGGTCTATGCCCAATCAGTCCCGATCTTAGGGTCTATTCCCTGGAGGACCGCACCTTTAAATCAAGTGCAAGGTTTGTGCCCCGATATGACAATCTCAAGGTCTATGCTTTAGGTGTATCACTCCTTTAAATTAAATGTAAGGTCTATGCCCCCAATAGTGCAAACCTCAAGGTAGATTCCCTGGAGGACTGCGCCTCAAGCATACCTCCAGGAAATGCCTGCACTCAATCATTGAAAATTGGAAATAAGGTGCATGATCCTGACGCAACCATAATAATAAATACAACAAAGTGGGAGTAAATGGCAACTAGGATATGCCAAAGACCACCAGCTAAGGGATCATCCTATATTTCTCATCATACGGTCTCAATCATAGAAAAAAGGATCTGAGGCCGTCCGTGGCAGGACCAGGAAAAACACATATATACAAAAAATGTCAATGCTCCTCCACAGCCCCCAAAGCAAGTAAGGATCCTCCACAGCCCCCAAAGCAAGTAAGGAATGAGTGATTTATTAAAAAAGCCCTTCCAGCCTAAAAACCACCTCACGTATCTAGCGACACCAACAAGTACTATATAATACCCCAATCTATGGGAAAAGTAAATCTACCCTACCTACACGCATGTGAGAATCCTCGAAGTCTTGAAGCTCCAAATGTAGTTGGAATTAACCTGAACTATTAAATTAT
This sequence comes from Withania somnifera, assembly GCA_039654485.1. Taxonomy (NCBI): domain Eukaryota; kingdom Viridiplantae; phylum Streptophyta; class Magnoliopsida; order Solanales; family Solanaceae; genus Withania; species Withania somnifera. Next base: position 8,805 of record JBDJHY010188229.1, read on the forward strand.
AATTATAGGGATTAAAATATGAAGAACAAGATCCATAGTGCAATTTTCAAATTGGGTTGGAAAATGAGCCTAAGAACTGGCTCGTGGGCTCCGTAATTTGGAACAAAAAAAAAAGCTTCAATATGGGCACCCCGGTATTTCTAGGAAGTTGTGATCCAAAATTGAGTTTTATATATTCTTTTTTTGGTTACTCTATAACTCCATGTACCGTTGACACCAGGTTTACAGATTTGGGATGTAACTATATTTTCTTCCTGCTTCCACTATTGTATATTACTGGCTATGTTATTGTTGGAGTCGTTGATTATGAGACTTTATGGCCCATTGCGAATAGCTTTAGTCTATAAGGATAGGCCAGTCTACTTGAGGATTTTAGACGCCATCATGACCCATCATTTAGGTAATGACAATTATTGATACTGCCTACACAGCAACAGTTGGGTTTCACCAAGATTGGGATTTTTTTCCTATATAGCTAGAGTTGAGTTTCCATTGAGATATGTTATATGATTTGAGCTTGAGATTTTGCCTTTATTCCCTGATGAGTATGGCACTAATTGGATTTTCACTAGGATTATTACAGGGGATTGGATCCTTCTACGGACCCTCCGACCTTGGTCTAAATGCTTGCAATATGTTATATGGATGAGGGAGGGTATACTGGGGTAGGTTGGGTAAATATTCGCGGAAGCTTTTGTAGGTCCTATTGACAGAGTCTTCTGTGAGTACAGGCACTATTTACTTTTCAACACCCATGTGCATTGCATCCATTTTCTCTTGGTTGTACTCCTCAATTCTTAAAGGGTGAGTACTTGTTAGGTTACTTGATTGCCTAATTGTATCTACTAATAGAATGGGGTGTAGGATGATATTTTTTCTAGTAGACCTTATTTGTTTCAATTTTCTCTATGATAGGTGTTACTCGTGCACTTGTTGTATTTGTTGTTAGATTATCATTCTGATGGTTTTGTATTCTCTTAATTGTCCTTCCTTATGTTGGTTAAGTTCGAGCTCCAAGTACGTGTAGCGTTTGGTCATGAGTTGCTTGTGGCCCCGATTTCTGGGTTATAACTTTATAGTGGCTTTCCTTCATACTTGTTAGCTGGTACTGACACACAGATAGTTAATCTTTTACTGCACTTCCTAGCTATTACTATAGTTACCCCTTTCGTTTTAAATTATGTGCCACTGCCCTATTTTCTTTTGATTGCTCTTTACCTTTCTTATGCTACTTTTACCCGATCGGCCTATGAAGCTTTCTGGGTACTCGTTGTTTTTGGTAATAATGCTACACTCCTACATCTTTCCCTTATATATGTCTTAGTATGGGTCATTAGAACAGATACGATCATGCGGACTAGCTTGGTGTTATTTCAGAGGTACAATGAACAGTTGGCATTTATGCTAGTCGATTTTCCTTTTGTCTTCATAGTTGTCCTAGTTGGATTCTAGATATCTATTTTGTTGTTTTTCTGCGTTTAGGTTTCAATTTGTATGTTTGTGTATATATATATATATGCTCTACATCCATGATAGTAGGTTCTAGGGAGTCATGTTCACTCTGTATTTTCATGTTCTACTTCTATTTCCTCTCTTCATCTCCTTTCCCTTTTTCTTTTGGGTTCTTGGTATTGACCCACCGGTAATTCCCTGGGCCAGAGTTAGGCTTTTCTACAAGTATGATGTAGACGCCATCATTAATTTTTAGTGGAATTGTGTTTATTTCTTGTGCATTAGTTGGATTTCACCCCATAATTAGGTTGCATTTTAATTCTGGTGCATATTTCTTTATTTCTAACTTCTTGTTATTGTGGAAAATTTGGCACATTTGATCAAGTCTCTCCCGAGCTTTTTTGAGGAGTTTCCTACACTCAAAATGTCCTTATTTTAAGAGCATGGGTTCCTGGTAGTACCGGGGACCCTGTAATGATGTTTGTTTATTGTTCGAACTACGAGGCCCACAAGCCCTTTTTGACCTTGTTAGCAAAATGCAATATGGATCTTGTTTTCACATTTTAATCCATATAATTATAACTTGATAGTTTTTGGTTATTTTGGCTGTATTTGATACTTCGGGGTGTGTACACACTTCAAGGATTCTTATTAACGCCCAGGTAGGCTAGGTTTACTTTCCCATAGACTGCGTTATTATATAGTAATTGTTTGTGTGGCTAGATGTGTGGGGTGGTTGTTAGGTTGTACGTGCTATTTTAATTAATCACTCATTCTTAACTTGATTCTAGTTTCCCGTAGAGGTGCACAGACGGTGTTGGGATTGATGTATTTTCCCTGGTCTTTTCGCGGGCAATGTTTGACCTGTTTGGCTATGATTGATCCCTTGTGAAGAAAGATATAAAATGAGTCCTTAGTTGGTCACCTTTGGCCATCCTAGTTGTCTGTTAACCCCCTCCTCATTATATTTATTATTATTGTTGCACTGTGATCATGCATCTTACTTCCTGTTTCTAGTAGATTGAGTATGGACATTAACCGGGGAGTGGTAGAGGCACGATCCCTCTAGGAATAGACCCTGAAGTTTTCCCAAGTAGGGTACAGACCCTGCATTTGATATTAAGGCATGGATCTTCAGGTCATAGACCTTAAGATTGGAACTATTAGGGCACAAACCCTTCACTTTATTTAGATGTGCGGTCCTCCGAGGAATAGACCCTGAGATTGGCATTGATGGGGCACATACCCCTGAGATTGGAACATTTTGGGCAGAGACCCCTAGTACGAGATGGAACTATACTGATTTACTTTTTAGCACCCCTAGGCATTCATTCTCGCGCTTTTTATGCTCAGCGGGCTTAATGGAGGTCATGATGGGTTTGTTGTGCTGTTTGTACCTACCAAAAGGATGGTGGGACAAGTAGGTTTTTTGTGTGTTTATTTCTCTTTCTTAACTTAGCTACCCTTACAATTGCCCATGTTCTCTTCGGATATGGTTGTATTGGAAAAAGGTACTCAACTGGAGTTCAGCTATGTTCCGTTAGTTCAGTTTTGCTTCTTCAAGGTAGTTGGCCATTTTTATTTTGTAGCAATTGTGTTTTGGTTACCTCCTAGTTTAGGTTCTTGGTTCCCATTTGGGCCAGTTGTCATTTAGCT
>JBDJHY010188239.1:1079-11911 GCA_039654485.1 Withania somnifera
TTCACAAAGAGTTCCATAACAACATTTCTCCTCTTACTAGGTAATTGCATGATATTTCTTTATCATTTTCAAACAAGACATTGTACGTAATGAGGCTACAATTATTTATAGAAGAAAATTGTATATTCTTAAATTCACTCTTGAAAGTACATCATCCTTGTTTGACACTTCATATAGGAAAATATTTGTACGAGATAAACAAGAAATAGGATCATCAAAACAAAACTCACTCACTAACTCATTATTTTTAAAATGATCAACTAAATTAAATTCATCACTAGGTTGAGACTTACTAAACACACTACACATATTCTCAACTATGGGAGTATATTCTAACATAAGTTGATCAACAGAATTATCAAAACTCAATATACTATCATTAAGAGTACATATAGGAACACTAGGTGGACATGAATTGTTTTCACAAAAAGAATCAACTCGGTCATTAATACGATCATTTAGTTTTCTAACATTCTCCACAAGAATAGTATCATTTTGTACCAATATAGTATAGGAAAAAAATGCACTATCAATTAACGAACATGTGTTAACACTAGGTGGACTTGAATTGTTCTTGTTGGTAGAATCAATTTTGTCATCTAAAGGATCAACTAGTGTTTCGAAAACCTCAATTTGAACATTACCATGAAAATTAATATATTCATTAAGCACACTTATTTTCAAGCTACTACCATCAATCATACTATAGTTAGGTTCATTAACAGTAGTCAATAAATTAGGAGTAGCCATCGTACTTTGAATCACATACAAAATCTTCTCATCCTGGGTTATTTTCCTTGTAAAACTTATTATTTTCAAGTGCCTCATGGTTCTTCATACATTGAGGCTCTTCATTCCATTAGGCTTCATGCACCTGTAAATGAGAAGAGACGATACTAGGCAAAGTGCTAGTTCTTGATTAGTTTGTAACATATTATCCTCTTCACAACTTATGGCCTTTAATGTGTTACTTAGAAGCCCATTAGTACAACAATTTAAGGTTCATTTCATTGTCTCTTCTACTCTAGCCCTCATCCTCAATCTCTCCAAGTGCCATTCCCTCCTTCCACCATTTAGCTCCTCCCAAGCCCCCATCCTATATCTTCCATACCCTTGATTTTTCCCACTCCTCCTACCCTTTCTCTCTCCTTTATTTTTTCATATTTATAATGCTTATTATAGAGGACATCCCTTAGATATGCTCCACAAACATACTCTTCACTTGGATAGTCATATGTGGGGTTATTATAGTTAGTATTGGGCTAGTATGCAATTGGGGTTGGTTGGTCGTTTGTAGATTAGGTAGGTGTGGTACATGCAATGGCTCATGTGAACTTATTAGTAGTAGAGCTTTTGGTAGCATTTGTGTTTGCTTATGGGAATGTGGAGTTCCCATTCTTATGGTTTGAGAAGGATTTGATTGGAATTAGGTGGTTGTTTCAGTGGAGCTTTTCGTTTCCTCATTCATTTTTTAGCTTTCCCAACTTGCCCTTGTAATTGAATCATCCCTGCACTAACTTGCATTCATAATTGTAATATTCTTACTAATTTGTTCTATTTGTTTGATTAGAAACTCCATTGTAGAACCCGAACTCTCTCCCTTCTCTGCCTACAAAACAAACAAAGAAGTTAGTAGAAAAAGCCTCATGTTCACTCTTTATGTAGCTCTCACCTTACCCTTAAGGATTCTTCCAAAAGTTGTTTCCAAATCACTTTAAATCAATTCAACTCAAGTTCTTTGAGTTTGCGGTAGAATGGATTTTTGTGACCTCAAAAAATAAAGGGACAAGTAAAAGAAAATGGACTTGAGCCAAGAATTATCAACGAATATGTAAGGAAAATAAATGCATGAAAGAAAATGAACACTAAAAACAAGCTAGCAAAAAAATGGATCAATTACTAGTTAAATACTACTTGTTTTAAATTACGAGAAAGAAAATAGACTAAATAATTAAGATAAATAAATAAAAAGTGATATGTGTTTAAGAATATTAAAGAAATAGTTCGACTACATGGGGTTCCAATCTCTATTATATTTGATAGAGGGGCTCAATTCACTGAAAACTTTTGGAAGTCATTCCAAAGGAGTTTAGGGACGCAAGTGAATTTAAGTACAACCTTTCACCCTCAAACTAATGGCCAAAGAAGCGTGTATACTTCAAACACTTAAAGATATGTTGTGAGCTTGTGTATTGGACTTTAAGGGTAGTTGGGACAATCATTTTCTATTTATTGAGTTCGCCTACAATAATAACTATCATTCAAGTATCAAAATGGCACTTTTTTAAGATTTATACAAGGGGGGAAGTGTAGGTCACCAATTGGATGGTTTGAAGTGGGTGAATCTACCTTAAATTGGCCAAACCTTGTGCAACAAGCTATGGAAAAAGTTAAGGTGGTACAACAATGACTAAAAATAGCCCAAAGCTAGTATAAGTCATATACAGATGTTAGAAGCAGGGGTTAGAGTTTTCTATAAGAGATTGGGTATTCTTGAAGGTGTCACCAATGAAAGGGGTAATTAGGGTTGGTAAGAAAGGGAAACTGAGCCCATGTTACATAGGGCCATATAAAAGTTTTAGAAAGTTCGGTCAAGTGGCATACGAATTGGAACTACCCCAACAACTTTCAATAGTTCATCCAGTATTTCATGTCTCAATGTTTCATAGATGTATAGGTGACCCATTCCGTATTACTCCTATTGAAGACATACAAGTTATAGAAGATCTCACTTAAGATGAAGTATGCATCGCTATTCTAGACCTATAAGTTAAGAAGATAAGGAATAAAGAAGTGGCTTCAGTAAAGAATCTTTAGAAGAACCAACAAGTAGAGGTGGTTACAGGGGAGACCAAGGAAGCTATGTAGTCGAAATACCCCCATCTACTTGAATCCAGAGAGAAAGTTCAAAATACTAAAGTGGGGCATTAACAAGTATGCATAAACGGGTATGTATTTTGCAGTTAATAGTTGAATTGAACTTAGGCTTAAACTTGCTTAAGCTAGCTAACTGATAATGCTCGGGAAGCCAACTTGCCTTCAAGACCCCATCAAGGAGTCAAGCATTGGTATCTCCCACAAATTCAATCATCCTGAAGCATAAGGATGCATGGAAAGCCTATGAAGGACCATTTTGTAAGGTTTGGAAGGCTTTGGGGACTTAATGTTCAAGGACCCAAAGTTTGAGGACCTATTTGTCACTTTGGGTCATTTTTATACCTAAGTGTAATAAGAAGACTTGTACCACTATAAATAGAGGTTCATTTGAATTGTTAGTTAGTTTATTTTTTATATTGAAGGATAAATTTCAGATTTCTAATAGTTTAGTTGAGATTGTAATAGCGTAGTTAGAATTCTTAGTTCGTAATTAGAATTCATAATTCACGTAATTGTTATCTAGTGATTAAGGTGGGTGCATCCTTAATTGCTCAGAGATCATTTTGACTCAAAATCTTCGAACGATCTTCCATTTGTGGGTGACTGGTATGGTTGCTTGTTTCTTTAATTTTTGGAATTCAATTACGTAAGTTTATATATTGAATTTTGCATATCTTATACATTTTCTTTTCTACTTTTTCTTTCTATGTTCAACCTTACGGACTGTAACATGGGTTGTATCATTTGGTATCAGAACCTAGGCACGTAATTTGTTCAGTAAAATTACAATCCTAGACTTTAAATCAAAATTTACAAAAATATTTAGAGATTCCAAAAATTTCTAAAAAATTTAGAAAATTGCAATCACTCAAATTTGTGTTATTTGTATATTTTTATTACTAGGAATTGTTCTCCTAGTAATTTTGGTCACGTATATCACGTTTGAGTCAAATCCGAATTGATTTGGGGTTCTACTATTGTTATAAATTTTGAGTTTGGAGGAATTCCAAATTTATTAAAATTTCTGATTGATTTGGAAAAATGAAGTAGTTCAATCTTCAAGCTGAGTTTCAAGGATCGTGTATCTCAAATTTCATCAAATTCGGAGTTAATTTGAGGTATGTGATGAAATTTGGTTTTTGGTTAAAGTTCATCCTTGATCCGAATTTTCGAACTCAGATTTGAAGAGATTTGGTAATCAAATTTAGAGAGATTTTATTGAGATTTGGGTAGGTTTCAAGCTTGAACACCATTGTTCTAATTTTCTTAAGATTGAAGAAAGTTCGAATCGATTAGAGAAATTTTGAGTTGAATTTCTCATTGAAAAGTGGTGGAAAACATTCACCATACATTAAAGAAATCATGGTTAAAGTTTGGTGCAATTCCGCATTGATTTGGTTAGTGTTGAGGATTTGAAGTTCATCATATTCCTTCATGTTCATATGAACATTCAAGTGAAGAAGATGAGTAGAAAGTGCATTTGATCCGAATTTCCGTCATCTACTTTGGAATTTATTTTTTGACAGTTCGTAATTGAGATCCATAAGACATTAGAAGCCTAAAATTCAAGTTCCATCCAATTCTAAGTTGTTTTGAGAGATTTGAAATTTTTTGGTGTTCATAGTGTTCTTGTAGATCTTCATAGGTTGTTGTTGGTGTTCTTCAATTTGGAGGTATTTGATCAATTTTTGGTGTTGATTTGGTTAAGAAAAGTGTTTAAAAGTTGGTATTTTTGTAATTAAGCAAAGGACCAAGCGATATCAAAGTAAATTGATGGATTTAAAGTGAACCACTCACGTCTCAGGCATTCTGCTAAGGACAGCAGTCAACAAGCATCAACCAACCTTGAACGCCCTCTTGAACGGTGGTCAAGTCAATTTTCCCTTTGTTCCAAGTTTACACACTGCCAAAGATGGTGGTCTACATTTGACCACCATCCCACACGGCGGTCCACCGTCTCCCACACAGAAGCTAAACTTTCAAGGCTTTTAGCTACTGCCAAGAACGGTCACCACCCTCCAACAGCGGTCTACCACCCCACACAGCGTTCATCATGTATAAAATATCTCCTAATTGCATCTTCAATGCCCCAATAACATCCCAATTCAATTCAATTCAATCTTGATTCTTAGTTTCCAATTTCAAACATCAATTCTCTTCTATAACTACTATACACTTAGTATTCTTTCTACAAAGTGTTGAATTAGCTCTTGTCTCCGTATTTCTTCGTACCAATTCTTGTGAGCTTTTATTGCTTTATACTTTTGTTATTAATTCTTGGTTTAAGTGTGGTCTTCTTTAAGTCCGTTATGTGTAGACAAGAATCCACTCTACCATAAAGGTTAGAGGATCTTTGATCAATAAGGGAAAGGTGCTCGACAAGAAATTTGGGATAAACTCTTAGAGGTAAGAGAGAGCACAAACGCATGAGTAGGTGAGCCATTTATGTCTAAAAATTTTGTTGAGTTTTGTAGGTAAAATGTCACATCTTGTGAAAACGCCCGAAAAAGCACCAATCGTGCTGGACCTATATTTCATGGTCTAGCCACAATGACCCAAGATGTGGAATTGATAGATAAACAATAGAGAGACAAAGGAGGCAAACCCACATGTGGAAGATAGCTTGGAAGCTTTGGAAGACAATTAGAGCTTAATTTGAAGAGGCCCAAAAGTATGGGGATCAGTTTGTCAATTTAGGACACTTTTGGGCCCAAGTGTAATAATGAAACTTTGACGTCTATAAATAGAAGGTCATTTGAATTATTTAGGGTTTTTGATCATTTTGGAAGAATAAATTTCTTGTAGAAGCCTTTGGCTTAGTTTATTCTTAGCTTGTAGTGATTGTTAGTCACGTAGGTAGTCAGTCCTAATCTAAAGGCATCGTGTTGTATCGATTGTCGAGCATTTTCAAGAGCATTTAGGAGTGGATGTGTCTTATAATTGATTTTTTTGACTTTATTTTCTTAATCGATCATCGAGTTGTTTCTATTGTGGGTGAATCAACAGCTTCCTTGTTAGTTGATTAAAAATCTGAATACTTTGATTTCTCCTAAATTCAAAAAATTCACATATCCTTTATTTTCGTATTTTCTTTTAATATTACGGATCAAGATCCTTCCATATTAAGGTCTGTATCATTTGGTATCAGAGCCTAGGCTAGTAATTTGCTTCAATGGATTACAATCCTAGGTTGTAAATCGAAAAATCACAAAAACAAATAATTCAAATTTCAAAATTTATGAAATTTCCTGGAAATTTTGATCTGATTCAAATTTACATTGTTTGTTGATTTTTATTACTATGAATTATTTTCCTAGTAATTTGGGTCACCTATTTAAAATTTGAGTCGATTCTAAGTTGATTTGTATTTCTAAAATTGATAAAAGGTTGAGACCAAACATGATTTGAAATTATGGAAAATTGAGGAAGAATTGAAGGTTGAAAAGTTAAAATTCATCAAGTACAAGTTGGAAGGATCATCTGGTTCGAATTTCGTCCAAATCGGAGTTGAATTGAGGTAATTGCAATTTTTTTGGTGTTCTTCTCCTTCATCTTCTTAAATTCCAAAATTCAAGCTTAATTTTGGAATTTTGTGTTGAAATTCGAAGTTGCGGGGTGGTTAGAAGTTTTTCTTACCTATCAAAGAGATTGGGGTTTCGATTTGGTAGAGTTTGGTAGAGATTTGGTGAGTTTTTAAAATTTGAAGTCTATGTTCTTCATGTTCATAGTTTTCAGATTTTCGAACTCAAATTCGGTTTGACTTTTGTTGGTTTTAGGACTCTAAAAGTTGATAGAATCATTTTTTATATTTGGAGGAGTGTGGGAATTAATTTTGAAAATATTTGGAGTTGAATTGGTAAAATTCATTTTTGGGGGTGTTCATACTCAAAACTGAATTTTTGAGCTAAATTCCGCAGAGATTTGTTGTTGTTCATGGATCCAAAAGTTACTAGAAGTGTTTCTCGTAGTTCAATGAGCTTGGGAATCAATTTTGGTGAAGTTTGGAGTTCATTTGCTATAGTCACTCTTTGAAGGATGAACATTCAAGGTGTTCTTCAAGCTTGAGGTTGAAGAACAAGTGGGCTTGATTTCGGCTAAAAATTGAGAGGAAATCCATATCTAATAGAGTTCATAGTTAAAATTTAGAGTGAATCGGAGTCCATTTAATAATAGATGGGTTTTGAAATCTTCAACAATATCCATGAGTGTTCTTCACAATTTTATGTGAAGAAGATGAAGATCCGGTATATTTGGTCCATCCATTTGGGGTCGAAGTGAAGATTTCGTGTTTGGGACTTCATATTGGTGTTTTATTTGTTGAAAGGACCCTAGGTTTAAAGTTTCGTTCAATTCCAAAGTGATTTGAACAATTTTGGAAATTCTAGTGTTCTTGTGTTCTTGGTTGAAGTTCTTATGGATGAATTGTTGTTCATCATTTTGAGTGGTTTGATCCATTTTGGTTGTGAAATTGGTGACAAAAGGTGTTCGAGATCATCCTAAATTGAAGGGAAAACACAAGACACAAGGGTACAAAGGGAACTACACAAAAGGAAGAATTTCCTTACAAGCCCCAGGCTTACTGCCAAGGATGGCAGTCAAGCTATTAAGGACCGCTCTAGGTTACTCCTACCTCCCTAAGGGATGGTGGTCTATGATAATGCTTGGAAAATCAACTTGCCTTCAAAACCCCGTCAAGGAATCAAGCATTGGGATATTACACAAATTCAATCATCTTGAAGCATAATTGAAGCATAAGGATGCATGGAAAGCCTTTGAAGGACCATTTTGGAAGGTTTGGAAGGTTTTGGGGACTTAATGTGCAAGGACCCAAAGTTGGAGGACCTATTTGTCACTTTGAGTCACTTTTGGACCTAAGTGTAATAAAAAAAACTCTCACCTCTATAAGTAGAGGTTCATTTGAATTGTTAGGGAGTTCATGTATGATTGAGATATTAATTTTCAGATTTTATTCTCTCTAGTTCATTGTAATAGTTAGCTTACAACTTTTCAATTTCATCAATAGAAATTACGATAGTTCACGTCTTCAAATTTGAGTGTTAAGGTGGGTGAATCCTTAATTGCTCGAAAGTCATTTAGCTTGAATTGATCATTAGAACATCCATATGTAGGTGCATCATTTGGAGGTTCGTAATCGTTGATTTGAAATTCACTATGGTAACTTTCCAAATTGAATTCCACATATCTTTCTATTTTTCGTTCTTCATCTCCTTCTTCTACTTCTGCATTTACGGACCGTATCGCGGGTAGTATCATAAGTCGTAACCTAACAGGATTCTGGAGACAAACCTCAAGAAGTGCGTAGATTTATTCGAAAAGCACGATCAAGCTCAGAATAGCATGAAATTGGCAAAAACATTACTTGCGTGTCAAGACGAGTAAAACAAGACTCATATTGCTATAGGAATAACAAGTTTGATATCCAAACTAAAAAAGGGTTCGTAAACCATCGTCACTCGAAAAATGAAATATTCATACCAAAACGTAGAGCTTGACTCATAGATCATACGGTACAAAATTGAGCTCAAACTAAAGAATAATAATAAGGAAATAAACCGGGAAAGTTTATATACTATATAAAACTTAACAATAAAAAAAATCACAACATTACCGAATAAAAATAATCATAGAACCATCAGAGCATAATTCCACAAACTAAAACCACAAATTAAACCCTTAATTGTGCTAATATTAGCTCAAGTATTAGAGAATCTAAAGACTACTCATGAAGCCTTTGGTCCGAAAAATGAGAAAGCGAACCATTATGTAATTTAAGTACGTAAAATTTTTTACAATATAATAAGTAATCAAGTAAGCATGATATATATATATATATAGCCACACGTGTACGCATATATATAAGTGGACTCCACCATGTTAATGCCATGTCCACCGCATAATAATTTGTTTTTTGATATTTGAATATTCAGATATTATATAAATTTATTATAAAAAAATTATAATATTTTAAAAATATTAAAATTTATATAAAATTATTTTTAATATAATTTATCTCTTGAATTAATAATTTTTCAATATAATTTGGTATATTATTTTTGATAAAATATTAATAGTTTGAAATTTTTTATAAAATAATAAAGTATAAGACTAGATTAAATCAAAAGATAGTTTCATAAACTTGTCAATAATTTAGTTTATATTTATTTATTTTATTAAATAAAAGAATATAATTATTATTTAAAATAAAGCAATTTAAGTAGTAGTACAACATCGCAACTGAAGGCCCCAGGATTCGAACAAAATATTATTGTAGACTAAAGTCCGAGTTTTGACGCTAAGGAACTGACAAAACAATGATCCAAGGTCATTTAAACTGAGAAAGGCCCGAAAAATCTATAAATAAAAAGAAAATCAAGTTATAAAACTGCTAGGAAATCGAATTATCGGTCCTAACAAATCACAAATAAAAAAATTGCGGAATTATGAAAATGAACCAAAAATTCATTGCATTATATGTTTATTGCTTGATAAAAACTTGCAACAATGAGTATAAAGTAAAGAAATATGAAAATGAGATAGAGAAGAATTGCTTATTTCTTGTTATCAGTTTATCTTTCTTCTCAGTATCTTTCCTATCCTTGCTTATAACTAAATCAAATAAATACTAAAATCTCAAAATGAAGTATTATGATAATAGAGGAGAAATTAAATAATAATATAACATTGGCGTTGTTTTCTCAGCATTCCGCAATACTCCAAGGAAGCAAAGTTTAACTAAATTGTGTAATATTTTCACTCTTTTTCAGTTGAATCTATATATAAAAATTTAATCATTTCTTTTGTAACAAAAATCTCATAATACCTTTATTTATAGGAAAATAATATGAAATATCAATGATATCATAAACATGACTATTAATATAATTTAGGAGTTATACCTATCAAAAGTCATTGAAGTAATGAAAATAAAGACCATTAAATTTTCATATTAAAGAATATTACAGAATGTTTTCTGTGTTATTTAACTGAACATGTAATCCCCTGAAATCAATATGAAACTTCAAATTAGATTAGAAAACAGTTGAAACACAAAATTTAATAATTAAACAAAACAATTACCTGTAGTTTCATTTGCAGACCTATAGCTCTGATTCTTAATATTGCATGAAGCCCTTTATTTTGTATCAACTTGATGAACCTTGCGAAATTTATGGTCCCAAAGTAAATTACACCATTACATACTACGTACACAGAAAAGCATTATCATACAATTTTAAAAGTATAATTACAGAACTTTGTTCGAGAGTACTTCACACTTCGATGAAAATATATTGCGAAACGACAATAGATAATAAGTTTTATGCTGGAAAATTTACCTCTTTTAGTTTTATGGCATGAAATAAATTTGCGTAAAAAAAGATATGTTCACAAATGTGTCCAAACATTGCTTTTAAAAGAAAAAAAAAAAGTGTCTGATTAGGTTAATTTATTCAATACACCAAATGAGAGAAAAAACGTATATAAACAAGAATCTATTAAGATTATTAGCAAAAGATAAGGGAAGATCGATACGTATAACTTACAATTTTTTCTGTTCATGAGTGCATCAAATGCCAACTGCGTCACACCACCATTTGACTCAAAAAGACTTGTTACACATATATACACTTATAAAAGCATACATGGAGAAACACAATAAATGATTATAAACTTATATATTTAATTTTGGGGGTTATGATCATAATAGGAATGGGAGATGTGGACATTAAAAATATAGGTTATCAAAATGAAGAGGTATGAATAATGAAAGTGAGCCTTTAATTTTAATTTTTAATATAGATAAATGAGAAAAATGATGACAAATTCCAAAAAGAAAAATAATGATAGGGAAGAGCTCGATTGGAAACTCAGGAGAGGATCATCACAGTTTTGGTTTGACAATTGGACTGGACTTGGTGCCTTATACTTTATCACAC
>JBDJHY010188250.1:1694-11911 GCA_039654485.1 Withania somnifera
GGAATGAAAAAAATAACTGAGTGTCAAATAGGCTAGTTCAACTCTAATAGAATTATCAAATAGAATAAACTAATTCACAGTCCATTGGAACTCACCAATCTCTGTCTCTACCAAAGTAGAAGATCTGGTAAACCACAAACTTGGGGATTGTTGGCCGGATCTACATATTGGAAACATGAAAAAAAACATATACAACTAGTATATTAAATATATTGGGTACATGGGAAGGTGGCAAAAATAGTAGTAATATATGCTTAACTCGAAATATAAATGTACATGAATTAGTTATACAATGCAGGATAAAACCATACCTCTACCTCATCGTCAATAAACCTAATTAAGTAGTTTTAATAAGGTATAAAGTAAGACTTTATCTCTTAATATCATAAGAAAGACTCAGGAAATCATTCGTAATTTAAATAGCTTTATCCAAGTCAAACACACTTTTACAAACTCTTTTCAAAGACTAAAGTTGAACGTGAGGTTCTCTAACAAACCTAGAAGACCATGTGAGTAGACATGAAATTCATCCCAAAACTGGTTTAAAGGGTCACTATACCCTGCCATAGGTACAACACCTATGAAAAACCTACCAGATCCAGCTAAAATGTCAAACATGCCTCTTTGGGCAAAATAATACAGTCCTATGTTTAGAAATATAATTATTAGATAGGAACTTTATGCTTGATCTTCTTAGTACTAATAATACTCCCAATACTGAGATTACTTCTCCAAACATGTCAAAATCATGTCACATATATAAATCTTTTAGTTGTGCTGTGTCTGGGCTTAGAATTTGGAAAAGGAATGAAACATTTTCTAAACTTTGTGATTGTAACTCAAAATTTTCATAGTTCTTCAAAATATGCCTTTCAACTTAAAATATGCTAGAATCATGAATTTCATGTAAATAATCACAATGTTAAACTTAAGATCATAATTTATTTCACTAGAAAAGACTCAACAATTTATGAGTAATAACCATAATTTGTATGTTCAACTTCAATTTTTAATGAATAATTAATTTCTCTCTTTCTTCAAGAACAAATATGATAAATATGACTATGGTTCAAAAGAACATGTAGCTCATGATATAATATGACAAAAGCTTATATAAATTACCTAATGAATAGTGGGAGACATGCTTAGGAGGGATTTCAAGATATATGTGTCCTTATTGAATAACCCTAATAATTCAACTATGACTTCATTACTTTAAATTCAGAGATTTTGGAAGTTGGATGAAATAATACCCATGCTCAATAGGCAACATAACTTTTTGGAAGCCTTATATGTAGAAAATTGGTGAGGAGAGACAATTATTGAAGGTTGAGTTAACCTAGGCTTAAAGAGGAAGAACTTTGATCTCTTTCTCCTTTAGTTTTCATTTTGTCTAGTTGTGGGGGGACGAAGGGGTTTGGAATTGATTAAGTGTGGGGAAATAATGGTAGAATAGGAAGAACATTAATTCCCATGTAGCACACTACCTTAAAAGACCCTAGAAAAATGTAGTTAGTCATCTAGGTGATTATCACACCCATGATCACCCTTTAGGAGGGATCAACATCCTTAAGTGTCCTCAGTAGCCTAAGATGAACCACTTGGACCATGGATGGCTCTAACACTCTGTATCAAACATAAAAATCATAAAGGGATGATAAACGTCACATCAATCAAAAGATAATTTGAATAAATATGAATACTTAATGTCTAGGTTTGACACCATCTATGTATGAATAAACTAACAAGTTGAATAATAAAAATTAGCTAGGACAATGCCGCTACCCGGAAAAAAAAAAGGAATTAAAATAAATGCTATCTCTAATGTCTGAGCTCTAAATAAAAATTAAGAAAGATATTTTAACTAACTCCTAAATTAAGTGGTAATTCACCACTCCACTTCAATCATGCAGAGAATTAAGTCCAAATAAATCTTAAGCATTTAGAAGTTTGGACGAACCTTCATGTGTGAAATACATGCAACACAAGAAAGTATGCGATCTATAGATTTGAATATACTGAGCATTATGGGGGCAAGTTAAACAAGATATATAATCAATAAAGAAAATAGATATGCAATGCATGAAAACATAGCTAGTACCTCAATAGCCACCTACTCAAATAAGAAAGATATATACAAACAGAAAAGAATGAAATAAAAGTCTTATTTTAGTTTTCTACCCTTGACTCTATTTTTTCCAACTCTGCTAACCTGTCTGAAAAATGGCTGAGCATAATGAGAGACTTACCAAATAACTAACCTAGGTGGTTCTATAACCAATATTCCTTGTTCATAAGGATACAAGGTCCAATATATATCCCTATGTAGGCTGAGGTCCATAAACTGCCAAAGTAAGGGCCATTCGTAACTCTTACTAGATCCATAAAGCCTGATCTATAAAGGCTGTTGTGGGATATGAATTTACCTATGTTTGAGGATATAGGGTATCGATAAGGGATAAACTTCCCAAATTCGCTCAGTTCTAATACTACTACAAAAACTAACCATGAACTGGATATATTCCAATAATATTTGATTTGACCTCACAGGGGCCCATGAACTCATAACTGACTGTCTCTGTCACATAACTTCCTCATCTTTATGTTTCAACATTACTTTAGTTAGATGAATTATGAGATAGACTTAAACTTTAAAAGCCTAAATCCATATATTGACCACGATCATGAACTATTACCATACTCTACTATTGAACATATTCAGAACCATGAACATAAATTAAGGGTTTTATCCCCAACATGTCAAACCAAGCATATAGACTCCACATAAGGGACTTGAACTCATAAAATGACAAAGCTTTACATATTATGAAAAATAGACCAATTATGACATAACAAATACATAAACGTGACAATGATTAAGAGTATATGAAATACATGATACAAAGACATGGACACAATTTATGAGATTCACACTAAAACCTTTAGATCATGACCATGGATTAAGGTACTGCATAGTTGGGCACAAGATTTGAAGAAAAACTTGTTAAAATATCTCTTACTTGAATTAGAGAAAAATTCATGGAGAAACCTTGAGGAGAAATACTAGACACATATTCTTTGATGGAACCCTAGACTTAGTTCTTAAGAGGAAACCTTGGGGGAATCTACTCTTTGTTTAATTGTGTTTACATTTACTCAAAAAAGGATAAACAGATTTGGGATCGAAAATTTAAGTGAAGGGAAAGGTCTAAAAAATTCCTGCGAGAATTAGACTTAAATAGATTTGTCCAGTTTTTTCGCGATTGGGTTGACAACCCGACAACTTCCGCGTCCACCTAGAACTAAATAATTTAGTTATAGTTTAGCACTATGTTAGCCTACCATGACTTTTCAAAGCTTCTTACGGTGAATAAGAGGACCTGCTGGGCATTCAAACACTTGGCCAAATTTTGGAAAAAGGAGGGGATGATTTCATAATTGGATGTGATGACCTGTCAAAAGATTCTAACAGTCATCGAAGAACCTGTAGAAACTAGGGAAAGATTTTTGAGAAAGAAAAAGTCTCTGGATGACATTATGAATCCTTTTATGAATAGTCAAACTCTTTATGGTCCATAAACCATCCCATAGAAATCTGACTGTCCAAACTTTGGTAAAATTTCACAGATTCTTTTTATCTAGCCCATACAACTCTAGTACAAGTTTCAAGGTATTTAAATATCTCCCTCCTTGTGATTATTCATCCTCGGATGAAGATTTCAACCACAAAAAAAGGGAAAAGGTCTTGAAAAATGAGAAACTAACTACGGAACCTATCCACGTCCTTATATCAACCAACAAAACACTAATATTATTAATTCATCTAAAAGACATGCATAATACTACAAATGAGTATGACTACCATGAAGTCATCAAATAAAGAACAAGTACTCATATAGAACTGCATGCAATGCTACATTCAACGGGGCCTGATGAGATCACTCAGAAGGCTGTAGATGTTTCCTACAAACTTTACCTACATCTAGAGAGCTGCTGCCAATCAAGTATTTCATACATCCATGTTTCACCAGGTATGTGTTGAACCGTACCATGTGCTTCACTAAGAGTCTGTACAGATAGATGATAGGTTAAATTATATTAAAGAGCCAAATGAAATCATAGCTAGGGATTCAAGGTAGCTCATATGCAGAGATATGACGGTATTGAAGGTTCGTGGTGACATCGACAAGTCAAGGAGGTTGGATGGGAGACAAAGCTTGATAGGTGAGCCTAGTATCCACATCTGTTTGAGCCTTTAGCTGCTACTCTTTTCCTTAAATTTCAAGTACTTAAGCACTGTTTAGTGGTGGATGTTGTAATGAGCATCATTGTGATTTACTTGCCTTTCAGCTTCTTTTATATTTAGACCTTTCTGTTAGGTGTCCCATGTTATTTAGGACTTGCTATAATGACCTGCATAGTCATTTACATGCATTTAAGTTTCTTCGGAATTTAGATATTTCTGTTAGCTTCCCTAAGTTGTTTATGACTTGCTGGGCTCATTAGTTTGGTTTCTTAGAAGTTTTATAGATTTTTATCTCAGTTTCCCCTCTTTGAAGTCTTAACCTCTCATAATTAGATTTTAACAGTTCTACCAGTTTTGAAATGTCGAATTTGGTCTCGTTGGACCTTTTGTTCATGACCTGGGGTATCCTTTTTTAGTTTATAGAAATTTAGTTTATCAAGAGTTCATTTTGAATCTTAGGCAGGATTTTTATGATCGGAGTGTCAAATCCGTATTCTGACGCCTCTGTCAACTCCAAAATGGTGATTTTGAGCTAGTTTGGTCTTTGATGTGCTTCCTAAGGTGTTTGAGAGAATTTTTGGGGCCCACATGAGAAATTAATTTTTGGTTTAGCTTGGGCTGGGGGTTCTTTTTTAAAATCTTGAATGGTCATTTCGATGATTCAAGAATGCTGATTTCATGTTGTCTGCATATTTTGTTTGCTGAAATCCATGACTTATTCCATTCTTAGCCCTTATTGGAGCTTTTAGAATTAGCTAAAAACACTTGTTTTTGCTGTCAAAGTTGCAGGTACAGTGCCTTCATTGCAACCGTGTATGTTTGGGTCGCAATCGTGGAAGGAAAGCTTCTTATTCATCACAATCACGTAGGTTCTTGATAACATCGATCGTGTATCCTTTTCGCGACTGTGTGAGTATGGGAATTGGTTGACCATGATTGCATTGTTTCTTCGTTATTTTGAAGGTATAGGGTGCTATTTGTCTTGATTGCGAGGCATGCATCTATTGCCTATATATTACAAGTTCCATCCTAAGAATTCAATATTTTTCACAAAAATTCTTGTCACGACCCAAAACCTTAGGTCATGATGGCGTCTATAACCCTCCTGTAGACAAGCCAAACCCTACAGCCCGGAGCTACGCACAATAGGATATAAGCTCTTACAACAAAAAAGAAAACATCAAGGAAACCAAATACATTACATAATAATGAAAGCCAAAAAGGAATCATACAAAACCCGAATCCCAAAACCTAGTGTCAAAGGCATGTAGAGCTACTATACAGGATAAACGGAAGATACAAAATACAAATCTCCTATAACAAATAATATAATACAGGCCCTGCTATGGACCAAATAAAGCAATCCAAAGTCAAGGAAACCACAATCGTCTCAGACGATAAAGCTCACCATATTCTTTGCAAGTTAGCTAGGTCTACTCCGCACTATCTCGGCATCGTTGATGACCTCTGCCTGTATCTGGACCATGAAAAAGGTACAGAAGTGCAACATGAGTACCAAACAAAGTACCCAGTAGACATCATCGGCTGACTGGGTTAAAATAAAATATGAATAATAAAGTGAGGAAGTAAAACAGGTCGATAATAGTATAAAAACAGTAAGGAAGCAGTAAAACTAATAATAAGAAAAAGAGTAAGATATCGAATGTACTAGCATAGAACTACAGTAATTGAGCATGATAGATACAGACGATAGAGTCCAAAAATCAGAATATGTAATGAAGTAAAGAAACATACCTGTGCTCCAGCTCAGTCAACTTAACTGACCATGATACAACGAATGTAAGAATGACGAATAAGGATTGAATAGAAGGATACCACTAAATGATGAATAAAAGTAAACACACAAGAGCCAACTGGTATCCCACACCACCAATAAGTACAAACATCACAACATAACCTACCTAGCGCCCCATCCTGCCTGGTTGGCACAAACAACACAGCAAAACCCACCGTTACCCCCCCTACTTAGGCCCATTGAGCACACACCATACCTAGAAAAATACACTGGGGTGCAAAAAAGTAAAGTAGAATAGTATCAACCTCGGGCACACCCCCCGTGTCAGTGCCAATAATAAACATCAGATACATACCCCTTATCAGTGCCAATAACATCACCAGACACACACCCCTAGTCAGTGTCAATAAAAACATCGGACACACACCTCGTATTAGTGTCAATAACATCACCAGACACATACACCCTGTCAGTGTCAATAATAATACTAGGGCCTAGCCCTTTAGTGCTAGTAATCAAAATGAGGGCCCAACCCTTTTGTGAAAACACCAGTCCAAATATTAGATAAACAAGAGTACCAATATAGTAGCTACAGTAAACCAAATAACAACAAAAGCAAAATGTAAACAGAGTCTAGGATCGGCCAAAGGCCACTAGTTAAGAGTGCATCTCACCATACTCGTCGAGTAACAACTAACATAAACTTTCGGGGTCAGTGGTGTCCTCACGGTGGCCCATGACCCGAGTATGAAACACTTTTACCCTCTATGCCCTTTAACGGACCCCTAGAATCAACTAAGAATATCCATAGTAAAACGATGACAAACCCAAACAACCCAATCCAGAAAACTATCCATATCAGAAGCATACTAATATCAACCCAGTCTATAATGCACAAATGAACCTTCCCTACCTAGAGGCTGGAGAAATTATCCGAAGTGCGCTCATGATGGATCTGAAGCTTCAACACGGTTGATATCCCCTGAAACAATATAAATTACAAGTATCAAGGTCAAAAATTGAATAATAAGACCCATATCAAACAAGAAACTGAGCTCGAGAAGTGGGGTCTACAGCTCGGGAACACAACTAACACCCCGGTGCAAAGCCCTCAACTAGGGGGACTCGTGGTGTCACGACCCAATTTCTCAGATAATGATGGCACCTACTATACCACTAGTAGGAGAACCAAACCCTGTAGTCCGTAGCCGAAGTGGAGGAATACTATAATTAATATGGAATAATATGAAAAGAAATAGTAAATATAATAAAGAAATGCGGAATACACCCAAGACCCGATGTCAATGTCAAATGAACCACGAGTATACAACACTAAGGATGTAGAATATACAAAACTCAACACATCTCTGAAATACAATTGAGATAATCAAAACTATACAGCTAAAGAGAAGCAGGATAAAGCTGCACACCAAGCTCACCCTGAATCTCTGATCTAGAAGATAGGCGAACGAACAGCGAGCTGAATAACGATCGACGACCTATACTCAGATCTGCACAAGTGCAAGTGTAGTATGAGTACAAGCCACCGAAGCAACCTGTACTCGGTAGGTTTCGAGGCCCACTGAGCACACAACAAAACTAACTGCAGTAAATAGTAAAATAACAAAGAAAGTAGACATGAGAGCAACTAGGACATATCAGGGAACTAGCAGTTCAATACGAATTAATGCCACATAGACAAATACTACTAGCTAATCACATAACAAGACCACCGGTACTAGATCAGAATATATCCGGCATCCTTCTAACAACATATGTGAAAGTATAAACAACAAATAGGAATCAAGAAAGATCAGGATCGAATGTGGTCGATATACCGGTAACCTTAACAAAAGGGATAAAAGAAAGAATAGCAGTAATAAGCACAAATTCCCACATCACAAGAAACCACAAAAGATTAGTAATAACAGATATGCATTAAAATTAGAATAAAGTAAAACTAATAAACGCTCGGTGCGTTACAAACAATCATGCTCACCCGGAGGCATTACCATTATTAGCTAGGGGTAAACTAAAGAAAACAAGTGCGCAAACACATGATCGTTAAAGGAACCTCACATCCCCAGGTAAGAACCAGAACCCAGCATCACATGCCTAAAATCATAACTAAGGCGATCCTTCGCCAATAGTAATCTGAAATCATCGATCTAGTAGTATCAACTATGGTCCACAATGTCATCCTTAACCTCTGTATCAAAAGGCTGTACTCACTGTCGTATCAGAGACGATCTCTAGTCACAACGCTGTACTCACTGCAATATAGAAGACGATCTCAAGTGCCAGTATTTAGTAATAAAAACATGTATATGATTAAGTCGCGGTGCCAAAGATGAATCTTGGACTAAAATAGGTAAAAGTAGTATAACCGGGTACTTGATACTATGTCGAGGCTAAATCAGTGAAATCATTACTTATGTTATTATTTTTAAATCACCATTTATCCATATCTGTCATGAAATATCACCATCATATCATAAATCTCAACATTATCCCTCAAGGCTCACATATAAAACGGTGATACTACCCAGCCCCAATGCACTCTCATCGGAGCCATAGCTCAGTATCTCCGTGTCATGAATGCACAAAGAAGAAGTAGCATATAAGGATATTCTATATAGATAGCATGCTGTAATCACAACATATGCCCTGCACAGGCAACTGAATAAATATTAAATCCCGGTCCTGTATCAAACAAGTATCAACATAAATGTATCAACAATCAACAGACGAAATAAAGGTACGGGGATGCTATCCAACTTAGCTACCCATCTCAAGGAAGCTATTCATTACAACCAGTAAAGCCGTAAACCTAGAATTAGCCCATAAAAACCTACCTGTCGTCCGACTATAAAGCTTTGCAATAATCACAATTTGATCTTTGACTAATATCAAACATGCTCCAATTGATTTTAAACTTACGCCAATGAATTCTATACATTAATACGAGTCTAACGGTGCAATTTATACTAAAATCTGGACTGGACCCAAAATCGGGCCCTAAACGATCCTAAAACAGGTCTGCGGGGCCTGCTTGTCGAAAATGAAAAATAAATTTCACCACGGCATTTCCAACCCTTCCAGGAACTCATACTCAAAATTTAAGCATAATTCGAGTTCAGGAAGGGCTTCAAAACAGCCAGAAAAGAAAGTCAAAAGGGGGTCAAAGGTCCCCTCTTTACGAATTTACAAATGGAATTTAGCGTATAATTGTTATTAGGAACAATGTATACACAATTAAATAAAAAATTCCATGAATATATAAATATATAAACATGATTTCACCACTGCCAAAGCTTGAGGCATTAATGGTTGAAACTAGAAATTCAAGGGTAGAAAGGGAAGAAAACTTACCAAAAAGAAACGTTGAAGAATCAAAGAACAAGGATTCTGAAATTTATCGTTCTTGAAAATCTGATTGAGAGGAAATTTTACACATTATAAATTGATTGGGGAAAGTATATTTGCTGAAATGAGAAGAAAGGGGTTTCTACACCCTTTATTAGCAAATACTTTCATCCTATTGGATGGGCCAGGGCCCAAGAAGTCACTGGGCCCCTTTCTGAAAATTCTGAAAATAAGCTAAGTATGGAATCCGGGTGCCTGATTAGGGTACTTGATCAGGTGAAAAGGGATCCGGTATCTGTCATCCGGCGTTTGGGGTCTAGCATCCGAGAAGAGAAGATAAGGGATTCGGTGTCCAGTGTCCGGCATCTGGGAAGAGAAAAGAAGGGATTCGGTGTCCGGTATACGATATTCGGCATCTAGGGTACACCGATACAGAGTAATTGATCCGGGGTACACCGGTACAGAGTAGTTGGTCCGGGGTACACCGGTATAGAGTAATTGATCCGGGGTATACCGAAATAGAGTAACTGATCTGGGTTATATCGGAATAGAGCAATTGATCCGGTGGTATACCGAAATAGAGTAATTGATCCGGTGGTATACTGGAACAGAGTAATTGATCTGGTGGTATACCGACAACAATATGAAATGCCACATATAACATCTGATCATAGTCAACGAATTAGGGTATCATCATGTAACCATAACCACTAGTGTCACAAGTGTCGAAAGCTGTACTCACTGCCTTGAGGAGACGGTCTCAAGTCCCAGCGCTGTACTCACTGTCGATTCTGGGTCGGACTCAAGTGCCAGTATTAACCAATAAAAAAATTTATTTATTTATACAAC